>JXCR01107713.1:235988-301414 GCA_002079205.1 Phalaenopsis hybrid cultivar | reverse complement strand
AGAATATTATTATAAGTAATTGAAGTCTGAAGAGTAACAAAGTAAATACTAATCTCGAGTGTTGGTATTTACTATGATTTCTTTTAATTAATTTCAATTTTTATAACCTCTACCAAATGATATATTTTAGGATACTTTGTGATATTCAAACCCATCACATCTACTAGAGGATAAGAAGAGCAACAAAATCTTTAATATTAAACGAGTCCAATCGATGTTGGTTTGAGATTGGCTTGTCACCTCTCTAATGAAGCTCATGAGCCGCTTATCAAAGCGAGAATGTATCGACTCATGAACCAGCTTGGAAAATTTACACCTAAATTTTTTTTTATTTCTATGGTTTTGGCGCGGCAACGTGAAAGGAATCCAAATTAAGAAAATTTCATTTCTCTTGAATCTGGTGAGATTACTAAACCCTTGTGTTTGATGGAGTTGATGTATATCACCTATGGGGACAGTTGATTATTTGTTTTTTGTATGAATATTCTAGAAGAGAACATTTTGTACATATTAAGTTAATTAGTAGGGGTGTTTAAGTGGCTTATGAGTCTCATGGTTTTGCCTCTATTTTAGGGGTTTTCCATGCTAAAATTTGGTGTTGTTTATTCTTGTTATTTGCTTTATCAATTTTGTTGTGTGTGCTTGTGGAGTAGTAGATTTTTTACTTGTTTTTTCCAGCAAGCTATATCAGAGACAAAGTCCTCTAGGGATTATTTTGTACCAGCTAAATGGAGGGGCCAACTAATAACAACAATACAATGATTAAGGTTTCAACAACCAATTAGTCGATTTGGAAGTCTTGTATAGAGAACTTTGTTGTTTGAACCTAGAAAATACACTTTTGGGAGATAAGGGCAAACAGACATAGTATGGTGACGATTGGACTCAGTTGAATAGAAAAGTCATTGATAATATTCAACAATGGGATGAAAATAGTGTTTATAAGTATGTTTATATGAGAGAAAATTCAATAAGGTTTGGGAAACTCCAAGGCCGTTATACAAAAAGGAAAATACATATAACAATACTGTTTCAGAATATTGATGTATCACAAGCACACTGATGGGACTGTAGTTTCTTTTCACTTGACTATTTTTTAGAGGAAATTGAATCAATCAATATCGTTGGATATGAAATTAGAAGAAGAGGTCCTTGCATTGTGTTTGATCAGTTCCTTCGCGGGCAGTTAGGAGACTATTGTTATTTCTCTTAGCAATTTCACTTCAAATGCATTCTTACCTTGAAGATGGTGAATTGAATGAAGAAAACAAAGGAAATGATTGAGGGATAATGATACAAAGTCGAGTGTTATTTCAGAGAAACAGAGTAGAAGTAAGAGCACAAATCATACAAGTCGTGTAAGTTATGACAGATCACGAGAAAAATCTTAGATAAGGAATGAGTTTAGATGTTTTTACTATGATAAATCAGAGCATAATTGGGATCAACATTAACTGTTAAAAAGAGAACAAAATCATAAGAAAAAAATAAAATAAAGAAAAATTATGCTAATATAACAACCACCATAGATGGGGATGTTACCATTCTATGTGATAGCATCAACATTAATCTCACATATCAAGATGATTCTCATTGGGCAGCGTTTTATGGTGTTTCATATGATGTTACTTTTCATCGCGATATGTTTTGTATGTACAAGGGGGATGATTTTTGTCATGTGAAGATAGGGAACGATCCATAATGTAAAATTGTGGGCATGGGTAATGTTTACATTAATACCGATGCTTGATGTCAATTTTTTCTAAAAAATGTGAAGACATGTTCCTAAGATCTACTTGAAATTGATCTCCACTAGTATACTTGAANAAATAAGGCCAAGTATTTTCAAAATCCATCACGGGTGACACTCTTTAGATCTCTTGGATCTTTAGGGCGGGGTCGGTGTGGCGACCACGTCAAAGTCATACACACTCAGAGACTTACCTTGAGCACTTAGATGTTGGTTAGGACACCTTCTCATTAGATGGTATGCTAGCTAAGAATAGGGTGATAGGTAGTATTTTCAATTCCTCTGATCATTATTATTTGATGAATTATTTGTTCTAACCAAGTGTCATTTTTGTACTTTATGGTGTGCTCGTGCGTTTGATATGCATGTAGTGTATTAGGACGTTCTTCTGCAATAAGTCGTGTCTATATATACGCACATACACATGAACCATTGAAGGGGGAGCATGTAATAATTTATACTAATATTTTGCTTGCAAGTGCTATTTAGCTCCCCCAATAAAAAGGCACGGGTCATTATAAGTTGCATGTTTGTTGACTTTCCCTCCAACGTTTTTTTCATGAAGGTTGAGTCCTTTTTCCTAGGAGATTCTTGTATTAGAAATAAGATATGTGCACGGGATCTGAAGAGCCAAGCAAACAGAACAACATGATAAGAACCAGGAGTTGCTTGTTCGTGTCTCGTACATTAATTATAAATTTCATTTATATATAGAATTAGGACCATACGTGTACTTATGGAAAAATTATTCCATACGGATTGGGCACCGCACGCAGCTTGCGTGCGGTGCCCGATCTGGACCGTAGATCACCTGATCTTNTGCACTTGGATTTATGTTTCTCACCCACTTATCCCTTGCATTCACATATCATGCGAATGGGTGGCTCGTCATTGAGACAATCCGTTGTGTAATTCTATCCAATCAAAGTTACATCACTGCACTTCCTATGGTACCGCTCCAGACTGTTGGAGGCACCCTTTCGGGTCACTTCATCCATGACACATCATCTCTTTGGGTCATTACCTCCAGGGCACACCAATCCTTCGAGCCATTACCTCTAGGGCACACCTACCTTTTCGGGTCGTTGCCACCACTACACGCATACCCTTCCGAGTCACTGCCTCCACGGCACATCCATTCCTTTAGGTAGCCGCCTTCACAACACACCTACCCTTTCGTGTCATTGCCTCCATAGAATGCTTATCTTTCAGGTCACTACCTCCATAACATACCTACTTTTTCGGGTCACTGCCTCTATGACATACCCATTCTTTGACTCCACGACATGTCCACCCTTCTGGGTCACTGCCTCCACGACACACCCATGTTTTTAGTTGCTACATCTACGACCAGCCCACCATTTCGAGTCATTGCCTCTACGACATACATATCCTTTGAGTAGTTGCCTTCATGACACACCCACTTTTCGAGTAGCTACCTCCATGACATCAAAAGGTGGGTGTGCCCTGGAGGTAATGGCTCGAAGGATTGGTGTGCCCTGGATTATACATTAAAATATGGCCCGAGTAGCTACCTCCACAAAATTTAGGCTCTCTAAGAACCTTAGAATTATAAATTTTGTACTAAAAAATCTTAATGAAAGATTGAGATAATCAAAATTTTAGATTGAAATTGTCATAATTTTTCAAAACCTGCTTTTACATTTCTATTTGACCTTTGAGACGATTTTAAAACGGGTTGTATAACATGACTTTCACCCAAGTCATATAATAGGGCTTCTACAATATTTAAGGAATGCTCTAGATAGTTGCATCATTTGCATGCCCCTGATGAGAAGTCTGCGTGCTTCTCCAACACAACTGACCCAACATAGATTTATACTTAGGTGGTTGTCTAATGCGCTTGGGTCGTTAGAAGGTTCCCCGACTCGAACGAGGTGTAAGTCCTTTTGTTGGGAGTGTTTCAAGCTTTGTAGATAAACTTCTCATTGTCTTCCTTTCTAACGACATCTTTATAATTTTGATAGGTATAAGTCTTATCTCTTGGAGCTCCACCTAATACTCATAAGATAAAGTTTCATTTCCTCGACCTTAGGGCTACTGAGGTCCCCGCGGATGACATAATTTACGGAATGCTGGCTGAGGATCTCCGGACGTGTTTGGTTGACTACCTTCACGACCAAGTAGAATTAGAATTCTAGTGGCTTGAGATGACGGGTTTGCGGTACCATGACCCGACCACCTCTAATTATTTAGGGATTATTGTTCTCTTCCTTTGACTACCCACATTGAGCTCTGTCGCTCTTTTTACTTTTGTTGGTATCATCTCGATGACCTGATTACTAAGGAGCTGTCCCTCATTTGGGATACGACGATTTGTCATTTGCCCTTATGACCCAGATGAGCTGTCGAAACGATTCAGTTATTTCGCGGCGGGCTCCTTATGTTGATGAGTCTGTTACCCATGTGAGACTTTAGAATACTCACTCCACCCCATGGCTTAGCGGGAGCTTTAAAAGCATCAGAGCATTTCCATGAGAATTAACCATCTTTTGATAGTCATGTGCTGTTGTCACTATGAATGTAAGCAAAAATCCTTTAGATCAAGAGTATTCTTGGGCAACCCCCAAAATAATTAACCAAGTGGGATGCATCTTAGTCCCCATAACAGAAAAACACACTTGAATTTCTGGTTGTGGATAGTCTACGTACATATTCTTTCACGGATATTGACACAAGGTGCTTCTAACCAATCGTGTTTGGGTGGACATATTTGACCTATCATTGTGAGATTTATCGCACATATGCTCTCCACGTTTTCTTTCTCTTGTTTGTCGTATTTGTCTTATGTCCATCTTTTATTAATCCTCTCTACTCCTGATCATTCACATATCTGGAAGAGTGAATTATTCGGAAAAGTGAAGTATATGATGATGGACAAACTGACGACTCCTTCAAAAAATAAAAAGAGAGAAATGAAAATGATTGTCAAAACTTTTATTACTTAATGTCAGGGTATGTTCTTCAATTAGGTCGGCCTCGTTGGTGGCATGATCTTCCAATCATCTTTACAATCCAAAAAGAGTATGATATGGATTATTCAATGAAGGCACATTTACGAAAGAATTTAGAAACAATGGCCAAAAATATCACCCAAAAAATTATAAAAGATACTGACTTTATATATTCTGTGCATCGAATAAAAAACATAAAATATCCAACTCATATCTAAATTAGAAGAAATGGCCGCTATTTGGAGTGTTAGTGAACTGTTTTTAACGTTCTTATGTCCATTCCACAATACCACCTTCAAGCCACTCAATTCTAGAGAGAGATTACTTCAACCGCTTTATCAAAAAAATTGAACAACATATTTAAAAATTTGTAATTGCTCATCGCTTTATAAAATAGTTTTAGAAGATTTAACATATATATATATATATATATATATATATATATATATATATATGTATGTATGTATGTATGTATGTATGTATACACACACACACATAAATAATTGTTATTATAAATATTCTAATGATGAACCAGGAACTCTGACGAGTTACATATGAGAAAATTGAAGTTAGAGTTGAATGTTGAGATTACTTAGAAGGACTTGGAAGTCATTATCTTCTTTTAAGCTAACATTTGTCAAACTTTTCAAAGTCTTATAAAGACATCTAGGTCATGATTTTCCCCTCGTGGATATTTGATACGATCCTGCAATTTGGAAATGGCCACTTAGTACCAAATACTTTTAAAAAATAAAAATTTCTATGGAACATGTATTTATAATAAATTTAAATTTCATTTTAAAAATATTATAATTTTTTTAGATGGAGGATTCGTTCAAATCTGAAATCTTAAGCTTTCGCCTTCACTTTATTTTCGATCAATATTATGCTTTGTATTANTAAATTTCATTTTAAAAATATTATAATTTTTTTAGATGGAGGATTCGTTCAAATCTGAAATCTTAAGCTTTCACCTTCACTTTATTTTCGATCAATATTATGCTTTGTGTTGAAGTTAAAAACTATATCAAGAATTTACCCAGAGCTTTTAATTCATAGCAAAGACGACATAGTCAGAACTTGCAAGCAAAAAACCTACAAGTGGAAATTTCTATATTTGATTTAGGGGACATAATAATTCGTCACATCATAAGATTATTATATCCTCATGAGACCAATGTGATTCATTTTTCGCAACGGGATGAGATGGTGGTTTGGTGGTCTGATATAATTTCTCACATAAAAAATAACTATACTCAAAGATCATGTATCCAGAAAAAGAGAAAAAAAAAAGTCATTCGAGGAGGCTGTGTGCAGACTCTTAACAAATTTAGAACATGCATGATTCAACTTAAAAAGCCTTCTTATTCAAAATAGTGAAGTTTTGATATTAAAGCCCCTATTTTTCTCTTTCTTTTTATTTAATATGATTTTTTTATTTTTTATTTTTTGGCATTAACATGTAGCAAGAGGCATGATTAAAAACAAAATTCTAAAGAATTAACTTCCTGCGTTATGGAATATATATGTGTATATATATATATATGAGGAGATCAGCTATTAATCAATTTAGAGATCTCAATTATGCAATCTATTGTTGTATTAAGAGCATGCGAACTACAACAATAGATTAACTATAGAAAAAAATTAAAGTGTCCTATGAGTTTTAGCAGACGAATTCACTGCAAATAGTGCATTCCTTCTGTCTTTTTGTGATGAGAAAAATATTATTAAATTCTATTTCCCTTATTAGTCCTTCAATTCTTAATCAAATATCAGTTTAAGAAAAATGTTACAAAAACTAATATTAAACCCAGTATTTAGTTTTATGATAACCATTTTAGTGATTATCCAAATAAGACCACATTATGATATCCATCAACACGAAGGATTACATGACATAAGTTATAAAGTAATGATAATCTTGTTTATGTGAGGATATTCAAAGGGGCAAGTTGCACCTAAAATAGCAATCCTCACTCAAAATAACTATCAAACAGTAATGAAACTATTATTAATAAACACTATAGGAGAAGTCGTCTTTACTGACAAAATTATCAGCTGATTTTTTTAGCCAGTAATTTACCGAGTGAAAAATGAACTAAAAGGATATATTTAACTTAGTGGTTGATTTACAGACTGAAAATTCACCTGGAGAACGTTATTGATTGAAACATTGTTTGCAATATTAATCGGTTTTTTCTACATTGAAAACCATTTAATTTCAACCATCATTTTTCTTCTTTATGCTTATGTCTCATGACAGGCGACCAAAACCTCTCTCCCTCTCTTCGATCATGAGTGTGCGACCTCTTTGGCAAGATCTACATCAAGTTAACCCGAGTTTTTATCCCCTTCCTTCCTCTTGGTTTTTACCTCTCCAGGTCCAAAAATTTTCCATCTCCGACAAGTATTTGCTCGGGATTCCTTGCTTGGCTCAATGTGTCTGCAAGGAATCCTGAGCATATCACTCAATCCATACGCGTTTACATATTTGAATTGCTTAATGTGATCTTTGTGCATTTTATACGACTAAGGATTAGGTTTTGCATGAGTTAGGGTTAGGTGTATGAACTTTCTTTTGACTAATGTCTATTCTAAGCTTGGCATCATTTTATTAATTATGAATGANGGGGACATAATAATTCGTCACATCATAAGATTATTATATCCTCATGAGACCAATGTGATTCATTTTTCGCAAGGAGATGAGATGGTGGCTTGGTGGTCTGATATAATTTCTCACATAAAAAATTACTATACTCAAAGATCATGTATCCAGACAAAGAGAGAAAAAAAAAAAGTCATTCGAGGAGGCTGTGTGCAGACTCTTAACAAATTTAGAACATGCATGATTCAACTTAAAAAGCCTTCTTATTCAAAATAGTGAAGTTTTGATATTAAAGCCCCTATTTTTCTCTTTCTTTTTATTTATTATGATTTTTTATTTTTGATTTTTTGGCATTAACATGTATGCACGTTGTCAGCAAGAGGCGTGATTAAAAACAAAATTCTAAAGAATTAACTTCCTGCGTTATGGAATATATATGTATATATATACATATATATATATATATATATATATATGAGGAGATCAGCTATTAATTAATTTAGAGATCTCAATTATGCAATCTATTGTTGTATTAAGAGCATGCGAACAACAATAATAGATTAACTATAGAAAAAAATTAAAGTGTCCTATGAGTTTTAGCAGACGAATTCACTGCAAATAGTGCATTCCTTCTGTCTTTTTGTGATGAGAAAAATATTATTAAATTCTATTTCCCTTATTAGTCCTTCAATTCTTATTCAAATATCAGTTTAAAAAAAATGTTACAAAAACTAATATTAAACTCAGTATTTAGTTTTATGATAACCATTATAGTGATTATCCAAATAACACCACATTATGATATCCATCAACACGAAGGGTTACATGACATAAGTTATAAAGTAATGATAATCTTGTTTATGTGAGGATATTCAAAGGGGCAAGCTGCACCTAAAATAGCAATCCTCACTCAAAATAACTATCAAACAGTAATGAAACCATTATTAATAAACACTATAGGAGAAGTCGTCTTTACTGACAAAATTATCAGCTGATTTTTTTAGCCAGTAATTTACCGAGTGAAAAATGGACTAAAAGGATATATTTAACTTAGTGGTTGATTTACAGACTGAAAATTCACCTGGAGAACGTTATTGATTGAAACACTGTTTGCAATATTAATCGGTTTTTTCTACATTGAAAACCATTTGATTTCAACCATCATTTTTCTTCTTTATGCTTATGTCTCATGACAGGCGACCACAACCTCTCTCCCTCTCTTCGATCATGAGTGTGCGACCTCTTTGGCAAGATCTACATCAAGTTAACCCAAGTTTTTATCCCCTTCCTTCCTCTTGGTTTTTACCTCTCCAAAAATTTTCCATCTCCGACAAGTATCCGCTCCAGATTCCTTGCAGACCTTGCTTGGCTCAATGTGTCTGCAAGGAATCTTGAGCATATCACTCAATTCATATGTGTTTACATATTTGAATCACTTAATGTGATCTTTGTGCATTTTATGTGACTAAGGATTAGGTTTTGCATGAGTTAGGGTTAGGTATATGAACTTTCTTTTGACTAATGTCTATTCTAAGCTTGGCATCATTTTATTAATTATGGATGTAATTATTTGAACACTTTTTGGTTTTTATTGCTTTGTTTAAGGAGGGATACGATGTTGTAACTTAATTACTGCCTTTCTGGAATAAATTTGATATGAATGTATGTTTTTTGCCAACCCNATGTAATTATTTGAACACTTTTTGGTTTTTATTGCTTTGTTTAAGGAGGGATACGATGTTGTAACTTAATTAGTGCCTTTCTGGAATAAATTTGATATGAATGTATGTTTCTTGCCAACCCAGAATATTATTATAAGTAATTGAAGTCTGAAGAGTAAAAAAGTAAATACTAATCTTGAGTGTTGGTATTTACTGTGATTTCTTTAAATTAATTTCAATTTTTATAACCTCTACCAAATGATATATTTTAGGATACTTTGTGATATTCAAACCCATCACATCTACTAGAGGATAAGAAGAGCAACAAAATCTTTAATATTAAATGAGTCCAATCGATGTTGGTTTGAGATTGGCTTGTCACCTCTCTGATGAAGCTCATGAGTCGCTTATCAAAGCGAGAATGAATCAACTCATGAACCAGCTTGGAAAATTTACACCTAATTTTTTTTTTTATTTCTATGGTTTTGGCTCGACAACGTGAAAGGAATACTAATTAAGAAAATTTCATTTCTCTTGAATTTGGTAAGATTACCAAACCCTTGTGTTTGATGGAGTTGATGTATATCACCTATGGGGACAATTGATTATTTGTTTTTTGTATGAATGTTCTAGAAGAGAACCTTTTGTACATATTAAGTTAATTAGTAAGGGTGTTTAAGTGGCTTATGAGTCTCATGGTTTTGCCTCTATTTTAGGGGTTTTCCATGCTAAAATTTGGCGTTGTTTATTCTTGTTATTTGCTTTATCAATTTGTTGTGTGTGCTTGTGGAGTAGTAGATTTTTTGCTTGTTTTTTTTTTCCAGCAAGCGATATCAAAGACAAAGTCCTCTAGGGATTATTTTGTAGCAGCTAAATGGAGGGGTCAACTAATAACAACAATACAATGATTAAGGTTTCAACAACCAATTAGTCGATTTGGAAGTATAGAGAACTTTATTGTTTGGACCTAGAAAATACACTTTTGGGAGATAAGGGCAAACGAACATAGTATGCTGACGATTGAACTAATTTGAATAGAAAAGTTGTTGATAATATTCAACAATGGGATGACAATAGTGTTTATCAGTATGTTTATATGAGAGAAAATTCAATAAGGTTTGGGAAACTCCAAGGCAATTATACAAAAAGGAAAATACATATAAGAATACTTTTTCAGAATATTGTTGTATCACAAGCGCACTGATGAGACTGTAGTTTCTTTTCACTTAACTATTTTTTAGAGAAAATTGAATCAATCAATATCGTTGGATATGAAATTAGAAGAAGATGTCCTTGCATTGTGTTTGATCAGTTCCTTCGCGGACAGTTAGGAGACTATTGTTATTTCTCTTAGCAATTTGACTTCAAATGCATTCTTACCTTGAAGATGGTGAAAGTGAGTATGTTGAATAAAGAAAACAAAGGAAATAACTGAGGGATAATGATACAAAGTCGAGCGTTGTTTCAGAGAAACAGAGTAGAAGTAAGAGCACAAATCATACAAGTCGTGTAAGTTATGACAGATCACGAGAAAAATCTCAGATAAGGAATGAGTTTAGATGTTTTTACTATGATAAATCAGAGCATAAGTGGGCTCAACATTAACTGTTAAAAAGAGAACAAAATCATAAGAAAAAAATAAAATAAAGAAAAATGATGCTAATATAACAACCACCATAGATGGGGATGTTACCATTCTTTGTGATAGCATCAACATTAATCTCACATATCAAGATGATTCTCATTGGGCAGTGTTTTATGGTGTTTCATATGATGTTACTTTTCATCGCGATGTGTTTTATATGTACAAAGGGGATGATTTTTGTAATGTGAAGATAGGGAACGATCCATAATGTAAAATTGTGGGCATGGGTAATGTTTACATTAATAGTGGTGCTTGATGTCAATTTTGTCTAAAAAATGTGAAGACATGTTCCTAAGATCTACTTGAATTTGATCTCCACTAGTATACTTGATAATGCACGATATCATAACCAATTAAGTGAAGATAAATGGAAGCTCACTAAGAGGTCGTTGGTGGTTACTAGTGAAAAGAAGCATAATTCTCTTTATTTAATGGGGGCTCGACCTTACGAGGGAGAAGTGAATGCAATTAATGATTCATTAACTCAACTATGGCATATGTGCTTCAGACACATCATTTAGAATAGTATGAAGAAACTCTTCCTAAAATAGTTTATTCCTAACCTGAAGTTTACACACTGGGTGTATGTACTCACTGTTTGGCTAATAAACAACATCGAGAAGCTTTTAAAACTCCCTTTCTATATAAAAAAAAACCAATGTGTTGGATGTGATGCATACTAATATCTATTTTATGGATATTACGAGCTTCAGTGGCATTTATTATTATATTACTTTCACTGATAATCATTCCAAGTAAGTATGGGCTTACACATTGAAATCTAAAAACCAGACTTTGTGTTTTTTCAAGAGTTTTAGGTGTAAGTAGAGAGGGAGACTGGAAAAAACTTAAGTTGTTCATTTAGATAACGGTTGCAACTAAAGCGGCCATTTGAAGTACTACAGAACACTTGTGATCAAAATTAAGAATAAAACCAAAAACCGCTCAACATAATGGAGTTGCTAAGAAGATGAACTACATAATTGATGACAAGATTCATTGCATGATGTCTCATTCAAAATGGACAAATTCTTTTTGGGGAGAGTCTATGAGAGTAGTAGTTGAGTGGATAAATCTTTCACCTTCACTTCCTTTGAATCAAGACTAACCACAAAAGGTTTGGACAAGAAAATATGTTTCATATGCGCACTTGAGAGTTTTTGGATCCAGAGAATTTGTGGATGTTCTTTGAGATGACAGATCTAAACTTGATAGCAAAGTAAGGTAATGCATCTTTATTTGGTACAATCTTGAGGGCTCTGGGTATAGGTTTTGGGATCAGATTGGCAAAAAGGTTATCAAAACAAGAGATACAATTTACCATTTTCTTTGAAGACCATACCATTGCAGATTTTGATAAATCAATTGAGTCAAAGTTTAACAGTGAAAAAAAAGTTGATTCAAACATAGCTCATCCTACTATAATGCATGATAATGATGATAAAGGCATACATGTTGATGAGTCACTTCTAGCTGATGATGATCCGATTAATGAGAACCTAGAAGAGGCACTAGTTTAACCTTTATTAAGAGATCCATTGGAGAGAGACAACCTTCTAGGAGATATTCTACCAACAAATTTTTTATGCTTACTGTCGGCGGAGAATCAAAGACTTATCTCGAGGTTTTGCCACATGAGAAGAAAGGAGAGTTGTTGAGTGTAATGGAAGATGAGATAAGATCCTTGCATGAGAACCGCACTTATGATATGGTGAAACTACCAAATGGAATGAATGCTCTAAAGAACAAATTGTTATTTAGTATGGAGTTAGAGGAGAAATGCTCACAGTCAAAATACAAAGCAAGGTTAGCTATGAAGGGATTTAGTCATACAACAGATGTCAATTTCGATGAAATTTTCTCACTGGTGATGAAGATGAGTTCAATCTGAATTGTCGTAGGATAGTTATGGGTTTGAATTTGGAGTGGAACTACTTGATTCAAAGACAATCATTTTTCACAATAATTTAGAGAAAGAGATTTACATGGGGTAGTTGAGGGCTTTAGAGACAAAGGAAAAGAAAATCAGGTTTGTAGATTGAGAAAAAGTATATACGAACTTAAGCAAGCATGAAGGCAATGGAAACAAATGGGTACAATAAGACTACTTCTGACCATTGTATTTTTGTAAAGAAGTTGGCTGATAATGATTTAGTGATTCTCATACAATATGTTGATGATATGTTGATCATTGGCCATGATGAGACTAAGATTGAGAAACTCAAGAATGAACTTACCAAATATTTTATCATGAAAAATTTAAGTCTGGAAAAGCAAATACTTGGAATGAAGATTATTCATGACTGGAAAAAGAACAAGCTAAGGTTATCTCAGGAGACATACATAGAGAAAATTTTTAAAAGATTTAATATGAGCAGAACGAAGTCAGTTATATCTCCACTTACATGTCAGTTTAAACTTAGCACTAAATAATGCCCCTACAAGTGAGAATGAGAAGCAAAAAAAGAAAAAAGTGCCTTTTGCATTCGCTGTGAATAGCTTGGTGTATGTTAATATGTTATGGTGTACAAGGCTAGGTATGACTTATGTTGTTGGCATGGTTGGTCATTTTTTTCCAAATCAAGGAAAAGAGCATTGGGCATCAATTAAGTGAATTTTTAGGTATATCAGATGTTCTTCCAAAGTGTGTTTATGTTTTTGAAATGATAATTTTATTTTCATGGTTATACAGATGCAGATATAGCTGGTGATGTGAAATCGAGGAAGTCAACTTTGGGATACTTGGTTACCTTTGCAGGAGAGCAGTTTCTTGACAATCTAAACTACAAAAGTGTGTGGCTTTGCCAACAATTGAAGCTGTGTATATTATGGCCATAGAAGCTGGCAAAGAAGTCTTATGGATAAAGAATTTCCTACAAGAATTGGACCATGAGCAAGATAGGTTTATCTTATACCATGATAGTCCGAGCGCAATTCATCTCAGTAAGAATTCCACATTTTGCGCATTTGAAGCATATTGATGTGAGGTATCATTGGATTTGTGATGTGTTAAGACTCGTAGAAAGTTACAACTTGAGAAGATCCATATCAATGAGAATGATTTTCATATGATGGAAAAAACATTACCAAAATAGAAGCTTATAGTATGTGAAGGAATCGTATAAGAGCCTTTTCTCCACGTGATCAGGAGGGGGACATTGTAGTGGGTCTCTCCTGTGTGAAAGCAACAACCTTCACTTGAGAAAAATGATTTATGATTTTTTTCTCATATGTTCATTAAAAATAAGTTGGAAAGCAAAAACCAACACTTAGAATTCCTGAATTTTTGCCCTCTCATTTGACTCTCTCTTCTGCACTCTCTCGTGGCTCGCGAACACAGGAAGTCAGTGTGTCCTTGTTATTTTTGGTGGCATCACTTAGCTTTGTGACTCGAGGCATTCAATGACATCAATTCTCCTCACGACTTCAAGGGTTTCGGGGCAGCAACATAAAATGAATCCAAAGTAAGAAAGCTTCATTTCTCTTGAATTTGGTGAAATTATCAAACTCTTGTGTTGATGGAGTTGATATATAACACCTATCTTATGATGGTTGATTATTGATTTCATTTAGGAGTGCTCTAAAGAACTTTGTGTCTATAAAGTTGATTAGTTTTGTTTGAGTGGTCTATAGATAACATAGTTTTTACTCTATTTTAGGGGTTTTCCACACTAAAATTTGGTGTTGTTTATTTTTGCAATTTTTTTAATTAATTCCGTCATGTGTGCTTTAGTTGTGGTGAGTTTTTGGCTTCCTTTCTCCAACACAATCTAACATGAAATGATTTGGCAACATAATCTCAAAAATTAGTACAAGTTATTGGCATCAAACATATGGTATACCATGATATGTAGAGGTTGGTATTAGTTGAAGCATTACTGACGATTGTAGTGATCTAAAGGAAGATGACCCAGTCGAATCATCAACAGATGTTGTATGAGCGGCAGACTACCTGGCGAAGCATAACCATGAATCAACGAGATGGCTAACATAGCAATAAATAAATAGAGAGCCGAGTAAGGTAGTTCGGGTTTGGACGTGAGGGTGGAGATTGGATTGAGCTAAGGGAAGGGGAGGCAAGATTAAGAAATCAATAAAAATCTTCAATAGCTGTCTAAACTGTCATCTTAGGCAATTTTTAATCCACCACTATGCATAGTTTTTTAAAAAGTTTGTTTTACTCCCCAAGGTGCAGCTAAAAAAATATTCACAATGATTTGGAAGTTTAATATATTGCGTTCCTGTTTTGGAAACCCGGATTTCATCAAATCATTTACCCTACGAAGAGCACTTTGGCTTGGCATAATCTTTACATAAACAATGTGGCCCAATTCTCCATATTTTAATAAACTTTTTTTTTTTTGAGAAATTACTAACTTTTTTCCTATTTTAAAATAATTTATTTTTAACTTGTACTATTGAAAAAAAAACAAAAATTACTCCCTGAAAATAATTAAAAAAATAAAATCATACTAAACGAATATAATAACTGATGGGGAAAATGGCTTAATAACCAACATTACTTGCAAAATGTCCTCATCGTTAATAACTCAGCANAAATTTTCTCACTAGTGATGAAGATGAGTTCAACCTGAATTGTAGTAGGATAGTTATGGGTTTGAATTTGGACTGGAACTACTTGATTTAATGACAATCTTTTTTCACAATAATTTAGAGAAAGAGATTTACATGGGGTAGTTGAGGGCTTCAGAGACAAAGGAAAAGAAAATCTGGTTTGTAGATTGAGAAAAAATATATACGAACTTAAGCAAGAACGAAGGCAGTGGAAACAAATGGGTACAATAATACTACTTCTGACCATTGTATTTTTGTAAAGAAGTTGACTGATAATGATTTAGTGATTCTCATATAATATGTTGATCATTGGTCATGATGAGACTAAGATTGAGAAACTCAAGAATGAACTTACCAAATATTTTATCATGAAAGATTTAAGTCTAGAAAAGCAAATACTTGGAATGAAGATTATTCGTGACTGGAAAAAGAACAAGCTAAGGTTATCTCAGGAGACGTGCTCAGAGAAAATTTTCAAAAGATTTAATATGAGCAAAATGAAGCCAGATATATCTCCACTTACAGGTCAGTTTAAACATAGCACTAAATAATGCCCCTACAAGTGAGAATGAGAAGCAAAAAAAGAAAAATGTGCCTTTTGCATTCGCTGTGAATAGCTTGGTGTATGTTAATATGTTATGGTGTACAAGGCTAGGTATTGCTTATGTTGTTGGCATGGTTGGTCATTTTTTTCCAAATCAAGGAAAAGAGCATTGGGTATCAATTAAGTGAATTTTCAGGTATCTCAAATGTTCTTCCAAAGTGTCTTTATGTTTTTGAAATGATAATTTTATTTTCATGGTTATACAGATGCAGATATAGCTCGTGATGTGGAATCGAGGAAGTCAACTTTGGGATACTTGGTTACTTTTGCAGGAGAGCAGTTTCTTGACAATCTAAACTACAAAAGTGTATGGCTTTGCCAACAATTGAACCTGGGTATAGTATGACCATAGAAGCTGGCAAAGAAGTCTTATGGATAAAGAATTTCCTACAAGAATTGGACCATGAGCAAGATAGGTTTATCTTATACCATGATAGTCAAAGCGCAATTCATCTCAGTAAGAATTCCACATTCTGCGCATTCAAAGCATATTGATGTGAGGTATCATTGGATTCGTGATTCGTTAAGACTCGAAGATGTTACAACTTGAGAAGATCCATATCAATGAAAATGATTTTGATATGATGGAAAAAAACATTACCAAAATAGAAGCTTATAGTATGTGAAGGAATCTTAGGTATGAGAGAGCCTTTTCTCCACGTGATCAGGAGGGGGAGATTGTAGTGGGTCTATCCTGTGTGAAAGCAACAACCTTCACTTGGGGAAAATGATTTATGATTTTTTTTCTCATATGTTCATTAAAAATAAGTTGGAAAGCAAAAACCAACACTTAGAATTTCTGAATTTTTGCCCTCTCATTTGACTCTCTCTTCTGCACTCTCTCGTGGCTCACGAACACAGGAAGCCAGTGTGACCTTGATATTTTTGGTGGCATCACTTAGCTTTGTGACTTCGAGGCATTTGATGACATCAATTCTCCTCACGACTTTAAGGGTTTCAGGGCAGTAACGTAGAAGGAATCCAAAGTAAGAAAGCTTCATTTATCTTGAATTTGGTGAGATTATCAAACTCGTTGATGGAGTTGATATATGACACCTATCTTATGATGGTTGATTATTGATTTCCTCTATGAGTGCTCTAAAGAACTGTGTGTCTATTAAGTTGATTAGTTGAGGTGTTTGAGTGGTCTATAGATACCATAGTTTTTTACTCTATTTTAGGGGTTTTCCACACTAAAGTTTGGTGTTGTTTATTTTTGTAAATTTTTTTTAATCAATTCCGTCATGTGTGCTTTGTGCTTTTGTTGCGGTGAATATTTGGCTTGCTTTTCCAACACAATCTAACATGAAATGATTTGGCAACATAATCTCAAAAATTAGTACAAGTTTTTGGCATCAAACATATGGTATACCATGATATGTAGAGGTTGGTATTAGTTGAAGCATCACTGACGATTGTAGCGATCTAAAGGAAGATGACCCAGACGAATCATCAACAGATGTTGTATGAGCGGTAGACTACCTAGCAAAGTGTAACCATGAATCAACGAGATGGCTTACCTAGCAATAAATAAATAGAGAGCCGAGTAAGGTAGTTCGGGTTTGGACGTGAGGGTGGCGATTGGATCGAGCTAAGGGAAGGGAAGGCAGGATTAAGAAATTAATAAAAATCTTCAATAGCTGTCTAAACTGTCGTCTTAGGCAATTTCTAATCCACCACTATACATAGTTTTTAAAAAAGTTTGTTTTACTCCCTTAGGGTGCAGCAAAAAAAAAAATTCACAATGATTTGGAAGTTTAATATATTGCGTTCCCGTTTTGGAAACCCGGATTTTCATCAAATCATTTACCCTACGAAGAGCACTTTGGCTTGGCATAATCTTTACATAAACAATGTGGCCCAATTCTCCATATTTTAATAATTTTTTTTTTTTTTTGAGAAATTACAAACTTTTTTCGTATTTTAAAATAATTTATTTTTAACTTGTACTATGGAAAAAAAAAACTAAAATTACTTCCTGAAAATAATTAAAAAAATAAAATCATACTTAACGAATATAATAACCGATGGGGACAATGGCTTAATAACCAACATTACTTGCAAAATGTCCTCATCGTTAATAACTCAGCATTGATAATTGGCGGTATTATACTGCAATGTGCAGTTATGTATTTATTATAATTTATAAGCAAAGGAGTTGGCCAAATGCTTACTTTGACAATTAGCAATCTAGAAACAGTGAATAGCCCGCCCAACTTGGTACACATGAATGCGTAAGTAGGTCATCGTCCAGCCAACAGTCAAGCTGCGATTAATCAATGCATACTGTTCAAGCAAATTTTACATATATGTATACCGAAAATGTGAATCTCGAAGCATTCACTAATTGATCCCCACAATATTTGAAAATTATTTGATGGAATAAATACTCTCAATTTGACGAAAAGATAATGCAAGAAGTAGAACACAGCGTTGAAATATATGATTACGATGAACAGAAAAGAACCACATTGGCATAGAAAAGTAATGGATATAATAGTAAGGGAAGACCACCCACCACACCAAAGCACGGTTGGGAAATGAAAAAATAATAATGCAAGAAAAACCACAAGTCAAATCAAGAGCAAAAATATAATTAAAAGCAAAGTTCAATCCAAACGCACAAGTANAGCTGCGATTAATCAATGCATACTGTTCAAGCAAATTTTACATATATGTATACCGAAAATGTGAATCTCGAAACATTCACTAATTGATCTCCACAATATTTGAAAATTATTTGATGAATAAATACTCTCAATTTGACGAAAAGATAATGCAAGAAGTAGAACATTGCGTTGAAATATGAGATTACGATGTACAGAAAAGAACCACATTGACATAGAAAAGTAATGGATATAATAGTAAGGAAGACCACCCACCACACCAAAGCTCGGTTGGGAAATGAAAAAAAAAATAATGCAAGAAAAACCACAAGTCAAATCAAGAGCAAAGTTCAATCCAAACGCACAAGAAGAATGCTGTGTTGCATACAAAATGAAGAATGGTCTAGTCATACAGTGACTTGGCAGATTGAACCCTAAGCACTTTGTTTTTTATTTTGCATGCCTTCTCCTCCGTCTTTTCAGCCTTGCATATGGCCCTTTCTATAGCCTTTTGCTTCCGGAGTTTTTTTGATCTTGACGCAGCTCTAGACTTCTTGATGCTTCTGAATCCAACAAAGGCCAAACAGAGTATCAGGAAAAGTACGTTACTTGTGTTTTGAAGTTGACGAGTTGTGAAAATGAGGTTGATGATAAATTGAAATTTAGGCAAAAAAGAAACAGAAAAGAACGAAAGTAAAGACGCCAACTCCTTCAAGCAGTGTAAAGAGAACATTATATTCAATAACTTTAAGCTCTCTTACAGTCCGTTTCACCCACAGTTCGCCAGTTCTGATCGCCTGAACAACTAAAAACCATTGCTCACTATTTTTAAACGGATTATTAGAAAGCTTTCTTCTTCTTCTTTTTTTTAATAACATACATCTCAAAGATATATTACTTTTCTCTCATCTGTCAAAGCAATAATTTCAAAACAGATGAAGGTGCTAGATGAAAACCACTAGATATTAACTATATAACATGTAGACTACTGCAGCCAAAACGGCTCCCAAGGTCAGGACCTAGGATGAAGAACAACGGTGACAGCACTTGGACATTTCTTGATTATTATAATGGTTTACTATGTACTGGACTCATAAAAGCACGATATAATCCCAAGCAATGTCAGTTTGGTCAATGTTACTTTCAGAAACAACAACCACCACAACAACAAGTCTTTATCCCACTATGGGGGCCGGCTACATGAATCTTTTTTACTTCGTTGCATCCAATTGAGTGTCATATTTTCATTTAATTCTAATAGATTAAGACTATTTTTTATACAATATACCCTAGTATTTTTAGGCTTACCCCTGCCTTTCTTAACATAAGTTGAATCTTGAACATCTACTCTCCTAACCGGATCATCAAATAAGCGACAATTAATGTGACCAAACCATCTAAGACAACTCTCTCTAATCTTGAGGTTAATTAAAAACTGCAAACATTGTGTGCGTTGAAATTCAATGTTATGATGCATGCAACTTGCACATGAGAAGAATTAGGAAGTTTAATTTTACTCGTGATTAGATTGAGCTAAATTACCAAGAAGAAACAAATGAAAAAAAAAATGCATCATTCTCTTAGCCTAAAAAAATGATTATTTTTACAGGTGAATCTCAATTGATATAATTTTTGAAACTAATCCTTTGTGAGTTGAAAAGAGTTGACAATGTTCTAGTATCAATAAATTTTCTTTTTTTTTTAAAAAAAAGAGTTGACAATGTTCAAAACTCCCCAAAATCCTGATAAAGGTCGTGTTGAATAAGAAATCTCATCCAGAGTTCTTATTTTCAAAATAGCTCAAAGTTAAATAAAAATTATTTCAAATCTATGAATGTAAATATTTAAATAAAATATAATCACTGAAAGTTAAAAAATAAAAATTAATCCACTAGCCACACCACATTGTCAAGAACAACAAATTTATGATTGACCAAAGTCATGTAGAGTTAACATCATTTCAGATATAATAACTGCATTTACTCTAAAAATAATCTACACAAAGTAAAGATGTGGCTCAAATTCTCTATCCGTGTGATTTGGCAAGTACACTCTACAAACATAATGATTATGACCAGAACCCTCTAATCTGACAGTTTGTCGTTGAATAACACTATTACATTACAATCATGCTTCATCCCTTATGTTTTCAAATCACTATGCCCTTTGAGTTGTGAATCATTAAATATATTTGATATAACATAAATCTCTCTGTTAGCTAATATTAACTTAAATTTGTCTCCTTAAACAAGCATTCACCACAAGCCTACAAGGTTCATTGAAGCAACTCATGACTGCTAATTAGGATCATTTAGTCAAGTTGAGTTGACTATATCTTTTGACTACGTAGATTATGATCCACAACAACCTAGAATGACAAAATCATGGGATCTAAATCGGTTTCGTCATCATTCCCCTCACCATATACTCTTAAGCTTACAATGATGAATTTAAGCAATCTAAAACTTAATCTGCTACTATTACACTCAGAACAATAAATGATTTAATGAATAGCCATAATCAAAAGTGTATTATATGTAACTTAAGGATATTGAGAGATATAACTAACTTCAGGGTTTACACCTATGAAAAATCTCAAATCATAGATCTAAAGTCCACAGGGAAGAGTCTCTATATAGTGTATTATATGTCCTCCTAATCTGCTTTCTAAAAATTTAACCCAAAATCTTAAGTAAATCTCTCGCATTCATCGTTCAGGGAGGATGGGGAGCTAATTTTCGAAGCCCACAATGTCATATTGTGGCAAACTACAAAATATGTCATCTTGGAGAAGCGATCAACTACAATCATAACAAAATCCTTACTTTGCCAATTTCATGGAAGGCTCACAATGAAGTTCATGCACATATCCACCCAAATTAACAAATATATAAAGATGAATATATAAACTCATATTTTATCCAAAAGTCTCAGCCACATGACATACCAGACTCTTACCTCACATGTCTCTCAACATCTCTCACATGTCTCTCAACATCTTATATTAAAGTGGGCTAAAAGAAACTCACTTTCACAAAGGAAAGAGTATTATCCTTGCCAAAATGTCCATTTATTCATCTATTTCTCACACTTGTAAAATAGCCTTCCCGAACGAACTCCTAAAAATGCACAAACATGATATGGAAAAACATATAACCTTCAAATATGTCCCACTACTCATAAGTTCTCACTTTACAATGGGTCCAATCTCTTGAAAATGTTCATCAGTAACATACATATCCTTCACACTTCAAAATCAAATACAATGAACTATATAGTAAAAATAAAAATTTGACGACAATTCAAGACAAAAATAAAATTATTCTAACTCCTTGTGTTTAAGCGAAAAGAGAAGAGGAACTCAACCCATGACTACCTTGAAGTTTAATCTGGCTATTAAAAAATCACATGGCATCATGATCCATGCAAAGTGAACTCATTATCAAGCAGGTAATGACTTCAATGACAATAAGCTCTAAATATAGCATTGAACACTTCATTGGTAAAATATTTTTTGCCCAAATTCGTTGAACTTCTCACATAAGAAGGCTATAAGATGTCTGCATTGACTCAACACAGCTCCAATGCTCATATTGAAGGAATCAAACTCCACCTTGAACGCCTGACTGAAATTTATAAAAGCTGGAAAAAGGGTTCAATAACATATAGTTTCGGTGCCTCAAAACTGGAACGTGACTCATCCAACTAAGAAAATATATCTGCCTAGAGAAGCTCTGTCAAAGATGTCATCATAGAGTTGAAATTCCTGATAGATCTTTAGTAGAATAAGGCGATCCATAGAACTGAAGTACCTAAGTAAACGACTATGAATTGGGTAGTTCACAATAACATTGATCTTAACATTAATTTAACTCAATACTAATTGTTAAAACAGCATGCCCCAAGAAATGTGTAATAAAAAAGTAATAGTTCTTCGAGTGACTATATAATCGGGCTGCTAGAAACATCTCAAAATTTTTTGCGTGTTGCAAGTGATCCTCTACTGAATGGTAGGACATGAAGATACACAACCTCAAATATCTCGATAAATGCCTGAAAACCTAATTCATCAACCCCATAAAAGTGTTTGAATAATTGCATAAGTGAAAAGGCATGATTGTCCACATATATAATCAATCCTGAGTCTTGAAATTCAGCCTTTAGTTATCTCATGGCTTCTTTTTGATCTAGTTATAACCATTGTGCAAATTAATCTTCAAGAAGATGTTGGCTCCATGCAAATGATTCAACAAATCATCCAACTGTGGAATAGCGAATCAGTAATAGATGATAACTTTGTCCACAATCCTCATATCAAAACACATACGCTAAGGTTCACCCCTCTGTAATCAATACACATATGCTAAGAGCCATCCTTTGATAAACTAAAAAAATAGTTAACCTGGAACTGCACGTTGGCTTGTGCTCTCACGAATTAAACCGATAGCTATAAAGTCTACAACATGCTTCAGTAACTCCTCGAACTTTGTTGGTCGCATCCAATTGGCAAATCAACTTGAGAGTTGAGAGAACCAATTCTCGATGAAATCTATGGCATATTGGATCTCTTTAGTGGTTGCAACCCAAAGATAAATTTTTAATCAATACAACCTCAAACTCCTTTAGAATGGGTTTCACTATATCAAGTATCGACTTCACATACCATTGCCTTCCAAGACCACCAAAGTTAATTATAATGGTGCGTCTCTCAAAGCATGTAGAAATATAGCATAGGACCCCATGATCTCAAATTCTAAATGGATATAAATTATCTAAAACTCCTTCACAAGTATGACGTGCTTCCCATCCTTGATAAAAGAATGTGTTATTGCAACCATCATATCTGTTACACAAAAGGATGCAGCAAGCATTCACAAGCACAAGTGTCGTTGCACCATATCTACTCCTGAAACTTATCTCTAATAGAAAATTACACTAGGCATCTCCTATCAATTGTAATCTTCCCTCTTTTTATCCAAAACAATATATGGCTGGGTGGGTGTACTTCTATGTGGTAATGTTTAAATTGTTTCGCATTTAAGTAAACAATGTATTCTTACAATTGCCTTTATGAATGATAAGACTTCACATATGTCCATTTAAGATGCAATGAGTATGAAAGATGTTATAACGAAGCCATTGTTACTCTCTTGGGCTCTGTCTAAAAAATCAATCAAATCATTAATATCTCTTCCTCTTTTATGAGAATCTAATACTCTTTCACATTCTCACCCTTTATGTGTCGTCAATGTCACTGTCCACTTCTTCCACAACTTCCCGCTCAACGAAAGAGATCACCCTCTTATTTATGCAATTGAATGATATGTTTAAAATCGCGGCACTTGAAACATTTCATGGCTAAAATTGGTTTTTGAGGTATTGGATCTCAAATGAGGATTGTTTCTATAGCATAAGGCCACGCCCTATCAGCAGGGGGTGATAGTCCCCATGTGACGATGTTTCCTCTCTACCTTCAAATCTAGAGTATGGACGTCAAGCGGGGACTAGTATAGTTGTAACTAAACCACATTAGCAACAAAAAGCTTCAATCCTCCAAGGTGTGCCACAATGTGCTCTTCTCATATTTCAATTTGAGTTGTTCAGATTCAGTTGTATACTTCTCCACTGAAAAATTCTTTTAGTGCAAACTATGAAAATTTAGGAACATATTATGTTGATAAAGTGAGAGTATTTGCATTGCATCTCATTTTACATCTTAGAGCATATATTGATCTTAATATTTCCTTCTCGTTGTTGACAGCACTTTGAATTTTCCCACCACAAAGAAGCGCTCTTCTTGAGTTTAATAATTGTCCATTTCACTCTCTTTATCTTGTAAAACATCTTTGTACTAAAAAATCATTCCACAATTTAGAGTCATTCAATGAACTTTTTCGTATTATGACTGTTAAAATTTGATAACTCGATTTTCACTTCAAAGTCATTGTATCTTCTCTGATATTCGATATCAAACGTCGGGTCAATAGTTTATCGTTGGAGAACTCTTAATGGAAGGGCCTAATTTCCTCCTCTCGATTTGGCAGATTACTATTATGATTATAGGTAACTTCTCTGAGTTGTCTTCCTTCAAATTCAACAAGCCTTTGCTACATTTGAATGATTTCTCTCTGCATATCATCTATTGTTATCTCCTAAACACCCATTTCTGTATTTCTCTTTGGTAATGTGATAGGACCTTCTCACTTTAGAGTTTTAGCGAAGTAAAGTTGTTGTTTTAATATTGACCAAAATTTTGAGGTTCAAGTGGAGGTAGAAAGAACGTTTTTGGTGGAACTAGAAATTTTAGGATGTGTAAAATATACGTTTGGAATATTTAAAATTTGATCTAAAAAGATGTCCAGGGTTAAATTAAGATCTGAATTTGGCTCTAAAACAAAATGCCATCGATTTCGAATTTCAAAATGGTGCATAAGAATCGATACAAGGGTTGGGATATTTGTAGGACAAAGAGAGTAAAATATGAGAATCGGCTAGGATTAAAAAGAGGGAAGCAGTAATGATTGTTGTCCTGGAAAAAAAAATAACAAAAAAGGAGTCAACGGCTTGGTCGGCGATAAACAAATGTCGATAGGTCCCATCACCTACTCTTGATCAAGATAAAAGCTCATATGTTGAAGAAGAAGAATGCTACAACACTCCTAAGAGCAAATATCCAAAAACAATATCCAAATTACGTAAAATCAAACAAAATTTATCCTCAAATGTCTCCAACATAACACTTGTACTAAGACAACAATATACTCTAATTCTAATTCAATATAAAGCAAAAAAGGGGTCGGGCTAGGACACCGTTGCGAATAGAAAAATCCTGTAACGAGAAGTTTAGAAATGAAATCCTGCCCTTGTCCCACCTTCCGATCCCGCCTGGGCACAAATCTGCTCCAACGTTAACCCTTTTTGAGATCTACTATCCAAGTTTAAGAAAAATATGGTCTACATGTAAGGTTGTGAAATTGGCTCGAAAAGAGTTAATCGCTCGAAAATCGAATAAAAATTTAGCTTGGATCGAAATGAGCTCGAATAAATTAAGTCGAGCTAGGAGGCAAATAAAAAATCAATTTTATTTCGATCCGATTTCGATCCATCCTCGGATCGAATTTGAACGAACGATGGATAATAGATGCTATCGCGAATCGGTGGAATGGCGACCCTCTTATATCAAAAGCCCGAAGCCCCGAAGCCCCGAAGCCCCGAAGCCCCGAAGCCCCGAAGCCCTGAAGCCCCGAAGCCCCAAAACCCAAGAATTAATTTCGATCTGCCTTTCTTGATGTCTCGCTCTCTCTTATGCTCTTTGCTTCTAGCTCTTCCCCTATCGACGTTTCCATCTTGCTATCTTCCGCTCAGGACTCGTGTATCCCGAAGCCCTATTTGGATTTCTCTTCACCTCTTTCCCTCTTCACGAACGATGCTGGTGAGCTTAGTTGTCTTCTTGCACGGTGTTATGGTACTTTCAACCCTAACCAGAATGAAGTTTAGAAGTTGGGTCACAAATCACAATCCCCGTGGCTATGTTTGGATGTTGTGGATCTGAAAGTAAACGGGTTTTTTCCATACTTTTCTTTTTTCTTCTGATTTACACATTTGTGTGAGGTTGGGGGCACATTACCCTGTAAACCCAAAGGGGTTGTTTGTTAGCTGGTTTTGGGCAAGAATTAACTCAATCTCAGAGTGATTTCTCTGTTGTTGTTGGAATCCTTAGCTTAAATCACAGAATTTTTAAATCCAGGGCAGGTTTATGTTCAAGCGAACCCTGTATAGGCTCGAAATCAGCTCATTCACAACACTATCTACAAGCATCATGCAAAGACAACAAGCATGGAGATCCTTGCAAGCATCATTTTTATGGGCAAGGTAAACAACAAATTTTAGTACCAACAGTTGTTTCCAAACCTAACATCAAACCTTCAAATAATAAGTAATTGAGGGATCCAAGGCCAAAGAGACAACATACCGCTACTGAAATCTTAAAATCTCCTCACCAAATCCAAAAAGACAAATTGAGTGTCTTATTTAATCTATCTTGGAATTCCGTAAATACACACACAAACGCACAAACAAACAAACGACCAACCTACAAATAAGGGGGTGACTAACATCCACTAATGAGGGGAAAATCCATCAAACTCATCTTGACTTATTTGATTCAGAAAACTACAAAACCCAAAAACAAGTCATCATATCCTTGTTCATGGGTTTTGTAATACTAGAAGCTGGTATTTGATATTGAGAATGGCTTGATGCAATAAAAGGAGAAAAATAACTACGCAGCATTTTTTACATTATTTCAGAAAATTGAGCAATATCATCCTTTTGTTTATCAATTATAAAAGAAATCTCGCTAGTACCATCTTGGGCCTCAAACACAATTCCTTCATAAGAAGAATTGGATTACACACGCGCACGTGCGCCCGCACACACAAATAACCAACCTACAAATTAGTAAGGGAGTAACTAACATCCACTAAAGAGGAAAAATTCCATCAAATTCATCTTGCCTTAATTGATTCAGAAAACTACAACAATTAGATTAATCATCATATCCTTATTCATTGGTGTTGTAATACTAGAAGTTAGTATTTGATATTGAGAATGGCTTGATGCACTAAACGGAGAAAAATACCTTCATAGCATTTTTTACATCATTTCAGAAAAGCGAGCAGTATCATCCTGTTGTTTACCAATTATAAAAGAAATCTCACTATTAACATCTTGGGCCTCAATTATAATTCCTTCATAAAAAGAATTGGACTCTGGCAAGGGGTTGTCTAAAGTGTTATGACAAGTATAGTTATCCTCATTCAACACCAAATGATCGACCATCAAAACTGGTAGTATCAATAGACGCTAGAAAAACATTCCCTTTGTTCACCTCTCTTCCACCCTCAATATCTCCCACATCACAATTGTCTTTAACATTCTTCCTAACTTGCTTCAAATCACAATGGATAATGAAAAATTTAGGAATATAATGCCCATACATTTTGCAATGAGAATAAAAGTTGGATTCTCAAATTCGACCTTCTGAACGAAGCGAAAATATTCTGAACCATGCGATATTTCTTTTTCTAAATATAAAAAAACATGCATCGCTACCAGAACTCTAGCTATCGATGGTATAAATAAATAGTTTAGGCAGTCCAAATATTGTTACTAAAGAAAATAAAATGCTCCGGTTCATAAAATGTAAGGAAATACTTCCTATTCAAACAAACTAATATGAATTTATTTTTCATTATGATAGCTTGCCTATTTAAAAACTATTAGCAAACACCAATAAATATAATAATATATATGAGAAAACACCACCCAACATTATCATCCTTTAGATTAAATCTCACTAATTCGTCTAGAATCCACACATAGGCTACAAGAACCAAAGAAACCAAATACGTTTCAGAACTGTTTACTTGCCTACATAAAAGGCCGCATGCTACAAACTACTAATTATATGGAATTCAAAAAAGGCGACCTGAAAGCAATCACTTCATCATTAAAACAGGCGACATGACCATGATCCTTTCCAACTGAACATCAGGGAACACTTTACAGGGATTAATATAACATTTGCAAAGCCCAAAGCACGTTGGAAGGCAAATTAAGAGTCAAGGATGAAGAATGAACAGGAAGTGATTTAACCTATAATCATATTTAAAGGCACCCCAAAAAAAAAGTATGATCCATACCCCATGATTTGATATTAATGCCCAAAGGTGTTGGTTTCAGGGAACATGGAAATGTTTTGTCTACCTCAAATATGATCATAAATGGGAAAAAGCCAAAAAGGTGATCAAAAAGGAAAAATAAGCCACCACAAAGAAACCATAAAAGACATTGAGGACATGTCACCGTCGATGATCCTTAAGCCCTACAAGAGAAAGAAAGCCCACCTATGGAACAACCTAACATCATGCAATGAGACACTACTAAAGTCATCTTACGAAAATGCCACTAAAGCCAGCATACGAGATGCTCCACTAGCAGCAACCAAGAGATGACTGAGATTCTTACGAAACCCTCAATAAAATCAGTATATTAAGAGCAATCAATTGCATATATCATAACATAAACAAATAGGATTCACAAATAAAGACAAGGAACTAGGAAAATGGTAAGAAGCAGATGAAACTGCAAGACTCAAAAGGTCCCAAAAAATCAAAAATCAAATTAAGTTGTCACAAAAAAGTGCAACAAGGACAACAGATGAAGCGTCGCGTGTAATAGAAAAATGGAATTTTTTTGGTTAGCTCCCATAAAAGCCAAAAATATGTAAAATCTAATAGATAGTTCGGGTTGAAGAACAAGATGGCTGCATATCAAAAAAAATCAATAGGAGGAATCAACAAGTAATGCTCTTCGCACAAGTTGGATGAGGATCCAGATACAAATCAAGTAGGGTCTTATCCTAGGCTTCTACATAAAAGTGCTAATAAGAAAAATAAACAAATATTAAAAAAAAAATCAACTTTCAAACATTAAAGTAAATACAAATATTTTGCATTTTTTAATGGTTGCACTCCTATTGTTTGGGGCGTGAATCAAGATAAACAAGACCAAGTGATCGGAGTCTTAAGCAATAAGCAAGATTAAGTCATTTAGTTGGAGAAATGATATATTGGCTTAAACTCAGTCTCTTAACTCGTCATAGTGCTCTAATTAAACATGAGTTGATGTACTTGCAGCAGTACCTAATTATGATTATAAACTTAAAATGCTGGAACTTAATTTAACATCCTTTAAATTTACTCATTAAAAGATATGTTAATTTGCTTAAGAAGATAAGCATAATTATTTTAAAAAATGAGCTTGTAAAAAGATAATTATTTCAAAGAAAAATTTAATTATAATTATTAAATTATTGATCAATAAGTTTATTTTATGGATATGAAATATAGTACAGTATCAATTTACTTTATTATTGTGAGAGTTAAGCTTAAGCTTATCCCCATCCATTTGTTGGTCTAACTAAGACCAAAATTAAATATAAGTTAAGCTCAAAATTAACCTCAACTAATGACAAAATGGATTTTTTTGGTTGGCTTAGGGGCTTACGCTGGCTTAACTTGACCACAATCAAACCGTTTTTTTGNTTGGATCGAAATGAGCTCGAATAAATTAAGTCGAGCTAGGAGGCAAATAAAAAATCAATTTTATTTCGATCCATCCTCAAATTGAATTTGAACGAACGATGGATAATAGATGCTATCGCGAATCGGTGGAATGGCAACCCTCTTATATCAAAAGCCCGAAGCCCTTAAGCCCTGAAGCCCTTAAGCCCCGAAGCCCTGAAGCCATGAAGCCCCAAGACCCAAGAATTCATTTCGATCTGCCTTTCTCGATGTCTAGCTCTCTCTTCTGCTCTTCGCTTCTAGCTCTTCCCCTATCTACGTTTCCATCTTGCTCTCTTCCGCTCATGACTCGTGTATCCCGAAGCGAATTTCTCTTCACCTCTTTCCCTCTTCACGAACGATGCTGGTGAGCTTAGCTGTCTTCTTGNTGCTTTCAACGTTAGGACTTATACCATGATTCAATAAGCATTGCCCAAAAGACACCTAAAAAAATAAAAAAATCATATGTAACATAAAATAACTAATTACCAAAGAAGCGTAGTCCAACTACATCTCAGATCCAGTCTGCGGAATAAAGAAACTTCGATTTTCACAGTTGAGCATAATAAATGTAGTTCAACATGAAAATTAAGGTTTTTCATGGAAAAAAAAAGGAAATATATTTTGAAAATAAGAATACATTTTGACATATTGATCTTATAAATTGGAAGAAACTTATATAAGATGGATGTGTGCTAAGGCTATAAAGTATTATTGGAGAGAGCATACATAAAAATTTATTGAAACTTCTCTAATTTTAGTCAAATCAAAATCAACTCAAGTCAACTATCAAATCAGGGTGCACTTGGTTTAATATCTAACTCAAATCAACTTAAATTTTATATTTACTATTTTGTAATGGATTCGAATTAACTCAAAAATATTTGACATTAATGTAAATAAAATAATAGTTGCATATTTTCAAATACTTATTGTAACTATAATGGTCATGGGTTCAATATCTCCAATAATTTCTTATAATTTTGAGTTCAATTGGATTCAACAATATTGAGTTTGAGCTAAGTTGGACTCACTCAAACTTAAGGGTACGCATTAATTGATTTAAACCAAACAAATTAAACTGAACCGAGCATCTTTGGTTGGTTTTGTTTGGTTTATAAAATCACGGTTCGGTTTTTGTTTCAATTTGAAAGTTAAATGAATTATGATTATTGGTTCAGTTTGAAAAAAAAATAGTTAAACAAAATCCATCAATTAATTGGATTGACAAATAAATCAATCCATCTAATTACCAAATGCATACCCCATCATTAGAACTTTAAATTGAGTTAAATCAAAGCCAAACAGAATAAACTAATTTATATTTTGGTTTGATTTTATACATTATTTAGTCAATTTGGTTTTGTTTGTTATTTAAATTGTTGTAATTGATTAAATAAATATATCAACAAATCCAATCAAATCAACCGAATGCACCCCTCTACTCAACAATTTATCACACTTCAAAATAGTTAAATGATACTCACTCAATTAAAAGGAAGGCAAAAATGTCACATATGTTGATATTAATATATTAAATAGAATAAGAAACCAAATAAAGCGAATTCAAAATTGCAAGCCAAGTACTGGTTCACATGATAAAGATATTTTAATGAGCCTAGTTGAACTTAAAGAAAGAATTTCAAAAGTAAATAAATAACAGGAAAAAAACTAAGGTTATCTTAAAGAAACAAAGAATGTGTTGATGATGGTTTTGTTCGATACAACTTGTCTCTAACTTAGCATTAAAAAAATGTGCAAGTAATAGCTCATTTTGTGGATACATTATCCATGATCCCCCAAGTGCATAAGTGAATTATGAAGTAGCTTATATTTTTATTTGAGAACTTATAGCATAGCAAAGGAATGAGAGTGAAATACAACAATAGCAACCACAAACCTTTATCCCACTAAGTTCGGCCACATGAATCCTTTTTTTCCATTGTTCCTATTAAGTGTCATATTTTCATTTAATTCTAATAAATTAAGATAATTTATATACAATATGCCAAAGTCTTTTTAGGTCTATCTCTACCTTTCTTAACATAAATTAAATCTAAAATATCTACTCCCCTAACAGAATCATCAGATGGTTGACGTTCAATGTGTCCAAATCATCTAAGACAACTCTTCTTACTCATTTCTACCATTGGAGCTAGACTAACCCTTTGATGGATACATTCGTTTCGCATTTTATCTCTAAATGTCAACCCACTCATCCACCTAAGCATTATCATCGCAGCAATACTTAACTTAGTCTTATGCTTCTCTTTTAAAGGCCAACATTTTGTGCCAGAAAGCATTGCATATCTCTTCACCATCTTATAAAATTTTCCTTTAAGTGTAATACTTTTCTATCACACAATAAACCAGATGCATTCCACCACTTTAACCAACCAATTTGAATTCTACTGATAACATTCACATCTATACCACCATCAGATTGAACAATAGACCCAAAATAATTAAAACATTCACACCTTTTAATGATTTGGCCACCCATAATTACCACACTGTCACTAAATATACTACTAACAAAATTATTAAATTAAAAGTATCATGCTATAAAAATGAACCTAAAAAACACAAAATAAAGTTAACACCACGTGACACAATAAAATTGAATATAAGAAGAGGATTCATAAAGTTAAACCCATAAAATTAGCATAAGCTTGATGATGATCAAAACCACAAGAAGTGATTTCATGAATATTTAACTTGTCGTGCTCAAGATATATGAAAAATTAATAATCATATCAAAAGTAACATGTGCATGGAAAATTCAATATTCAAGAAAATATCTTACTGAAACCAAGTTGAGAGCTCACGAAATGAGAATACTAAGGTGGATATTCGATAAAAATATAAATTATAAAATCAGAAATGATTATGTAAGAGATATTGAATGAGTAGACTTAATCACAATAAATTAATAAAAAAGCCAACCTAGTTGGTTTGGGCGCACAAAACAAAATACAACAACAAATTTGGGAGCTACAGATTAAGGACTAGAAAGAGGCGGACTGAAGATAAGAATGTAGGAAGTTGAGGAAAAAGAGATATGTAAGCACCACATGCAAAACTTAAAAAGAATGAACGGAGAAGTGCTCATAAGCATAGGACCAAATAGGAAATGAAATAAGCCATGTATGACTGGATGGTAGCGCTGCCAGGTGAAATCGCATTTAGCCAAAGGATTTGAATAAAATAAGCCGCCCCCCTCGAATGCCACCGCGCGCGCCTCAACACGCACTTTATTTCCATGCGAAATTTCACAATTAGATTGATATACGAGGTAAATGTCTAACTTTCCATTACAAATACCAATAAATACATACAAATTCACAATTTGTAATAATCTTTTAGACTTAAAGGCAGTTCGTCAAAATCTATCTCTTCAGAGAATGGAAACAACAAAGCACATCATGTAGATCAGATACCCAACCTATTGATAACAGCGAGGGACGGGTTTGAGGGAATAGCCTCCGAGGCTTTCATAGCTGCACAAGAAAAAACAACGGAGATGAAAGGACATTAACTACGAAAAAAGAAGGGGATTAAACAGAAACATTGAGTACAACCAGCCGGAGTGTCAATGGAGATTTCCATGGCTGTGGAGGACTTTAGCTTCTTCCTGTTCCGGTTCTTTGCCATCGTAAGGGTTTCCAACTCCAACGGCAGTATACGAAAAGGGAAGGCTTTATATTAAAATTAGCCGGACTAGGTCTAATGCACAGGAAAAATATGTGTTATTTGTAAAATATAAAGTTTTATTTTAGTATTATATGGTATTATTGGATTGTTTTTTGTGTTATTCGAATATTTTCTCATGTTATTTTATTTTGAGTTGTGTTATTCGATATATTCTCCGTATTATTTCAATTTACACAATGTTATTGGGATAATACAACCCAAATCAAGTAACGCATGAGAATATTTCAATAACATTTCAAGCTCAAATCAAATAATGTTGGAGAATATTCTAATAATACTAAAAAAATAATCGAATAACATCATATAATACTCGAGTAACACTTTATTTTTTTTAATAACGTAGATGAAATATTCATAACTATTGTAATTTGAACTTTATTATACATTCAGTATTCTGATGTAATATTTTTCTTAATGCATAAGACCCAAATCACTCTATCGGGCTTTCAGAAATGCGGCATGTGTTCCAATTATTTTATTATTGGGATAATTACATACAATCATGTGAAACAATGATAATCTAGTTTTTTTCTTAAACATTGATAATCTAGGAGATTTTTTTGAACTACATAACCAATATATCTACACATATCGTTATCAAATTATTGAAAATTTAATAAAAATGAAAAATATGAGTTGGTATTTTACCATGAATTTTGATTTTTGAGTGAGATTTTCAAAAATAGATAATTTTTAAATATCAAATTTATGGTGGTGTATCTAATTGCCACTTCATTATTTTGCTTTTTATAGTTTTGATGCATTAATTCAGAGGTGTAGGAAATAGCAACTGAAACTAGAAATGCATATTTCATTCTGAAACAATTACAAACCCCACTATACTTGTGCACATTTAATATCACCACATTAATGTCTTTAGCACCTATTATGGGATTTTTATTTTAGATCCACCTAAATTTTATCAAAAGTATATTATTCAAAAGTATATTACACATAAATTATTATATGATGTATGTCACATATTATATTTTAGAGTTTTTTTAAACACTAAAAAATTGATTATTTATAAAATGAATCTCTGGCTAATTTTATTTGTAATAATACCATCTAATTTCTTAAAAGTACGATGAAAATATCAACTGCAATTTTCATTGTTATATGAGGTTTTTTTCTTTCTATTTTTTGCTGGTACATTATTTCCATTAGATAGATACTTTTCATATTTTATAAAAATAATATTCATAGTATTTTCCTTAAAAAATGTAAAAAGAAGACATTATGTCAACATATATAAAGATTTATGTAAATAATTGAGAAGAGAAAATGCATAGAAGGGAATGAGAGTGTGAAGTCTATCTTCATGCGTCCGAGTTTATATATATTTTTAATGGTTGAGTGAGTTAATGAGTATGTTGGTGGAAGGATTGGGTAAGAGGGATGGTTAGTTGCATCCATATGTAATGTATGTAGAGAGTCTGTCTAATTTAAAATTGTTCCTTACCTGCCCAAAGTGTTGAGTTCAAGAGAAAGGGCTTTAACTCAATTTTCTTTTTATATATTATTTGTTTTTTTTAAATATTTATTTACTAGTTTTAATCTAAGAGACGTTTTATTATTTTATATTCCTTATATATTACAGTTCTAGTATTTAAAAGGTATGTTGTTGGTTATGTGAGAGGAATATGAGTGTGCTCTTTATTTAGTATACATATAAAATTAGTAAAGTAATGAAAATTCTAAAATTAAATTTCCATCTTATAATATGATGCCTTCTTTAAAGGAAGCTTAGGTGAGTGGCAGAAAGATGACAATTGTAGCTATATGCATACATGTTCGATTATAATATAAAATAAGAAAAACGAATGATGAGGGATGAGCATGTTTCCCTCTACATGACCGTGCACTTTTTTTATTCTAAATTTTGATGGAAAGAATCACGAATGTGGTAGAATTTATGTGCTATCAATTATATCTTTCTTGCTTTATTGCATGAATTATATTAATTATAAAATTAATTTTTTTGCATAAATTGTAAATCCACATTTAATGAATATGATTATAATTAACAAATCAAGTTTGATATTACATTGCCCAAATTCTGTCCTTCACATGACTGTAAAGATTTGTTGACATATTATCATATTTTTATCTAGTGCTTCTTTATTAATAATAATATAAATTTTCAAGAACAATTAACAAATTTATTGGGGCATAGGATGAATTATAAATAAACTACCCCGCGAAATAATGGGATTGCACAAGATTCGAAAAAATCGGTACAGAATTGCAAGCTGAAACACAATCAAAGCAAACAAAAAAACACACTAGAATTTACACGGAAAAATTTGAGAACAAAAAAAAACTATAGAGCAACATCACAAGAAATTCTACTATGAAATTTAGAAAATTTTTACAATGAACTCACAACTGTTTCCTCTCTACAAAAAAAAAAAACTTACAACACTTGCTCCGCAATCTTTCCTCTCCAATCAGACAAAAAAATCACCCTTAATCACTGAAATCCACCTCTTCGACATTTCTCACCATTACTGGGAAGCTCGTCGAAGAATACCAAAAGAAGAAACCCCCATGCTCTATTGCTTATACAATTTGAATTTGGACTTAAAACCAAAATTTGTTTCAAATTGGCCCTTGGACTTGGCACATATGCGTCAAGCATTCTGTCGCACAACTCCTAAGTGGGGCACTTAGCCGCCCAAAGGTTGGCGCCTATGCGCCAACTTGACTGTGCCTGAGATGAGTGAGAGCATATGCGTCAGCTTTTTTGTTGTCGTGCTGATATAGTGGGAGCATATGTGCCAACTGCCGCACGAGCTGCTTCGGCTCCACACACGTAACAATCTCCCACTTGGAGATGATAACACCCAACACAAGTCCCCTGCACCTCCATCTGAATCATCTTCATAGTCACGTATTGTGATGTTGCTCACTCCCCGTTTCAATCTTCATGAAACCTAACTGAAGCTAACCATAGCTTGGTTTCTGAATAGTCATCACCTTTGTCAAGATATCCGCATGATTCTGAGCTATGTATCTTCTCCACAAATAACTGCTCATCTTTAAGAAGAGAGTGAATGTAATGATACCTCATTTGAATGTGTTTTGTCTTACCATGAAAAACAACATTCTTAACAAGATTAATCACAATCATACTATCACCGTAGAGTTTTCTAATCCCTTGCTCCTTACTCAATTCAGGCATGAAACTTTGTAGCCAAATCACATCCTTGCTATTGTTGGGATAATCTCGTGTATCTTAGGAAGGATAGAGTCCTTCCGGCGAGCCTCTGAAAAGAGTTATAGGAAGGGAGATCCATGTAATGTCACACCCATGCAGAGGAGGGGAACTCTATTGAACAATTGAACAACCATTTCTCACTAAGTCCCCTTCATGAATGAGAAAAAGTGAGTTTATACTTTTTTAGAATTTATTTTTTGCCGTTTTAGGTGAAATAAAAAAAAACAATCATATAATATAAATTGATATCCTTAATTATTTAAAGTTACTAAGATTGTAATTTTTTAGTGGCTTAAGAATATCTAAATTGGGTAATCTTCTCGTCATTGGATTTCATTTGTCAAGATGTTTATTGAATTTCAACATGCGAGATTCATATATCGCTTGATCTCCAAATTGTATTGTAATTTCTCCAACCACACATTAAAATCCTTGATTTAGGTCCATTTGGACTTTAAATTGAGGCATGTTTGGCATTTTTATGTCTGTCCCATTGAAATATTTATTTGATCTATATATTTATTAAAAATATAGTTTGCATAGTCTCAAAATTGACATTGAAAATTTATAAGTCATATAGTTATATCAATTTATTTAGATAGATTTAAAATCAATTGAAAGTATTAATTAAGAAAATCGAATAAACATTATTAAATTAGATTCAAATGATGTTTTAATATAAACAATATTTTTTAAAACTTGCCCCAACCCTTAACATTTTATGGCTACTTGATTAGGATTATCAAAAACTCTTTGTTCGTGAATGACTCGTGTTCGACTCATCAAGTATACAAACACGAACATAATGTTTTAGCTACAAATATAAACGCGGCCCTAAACGCGGAAAAAATATTTACGTCCGTCAAACGCACGCAAAATTGTGTGCGTATGAAGGTTATTTCGAGGGTATTGTAGGGTTATGTCGCTATTATTGTGGAAATGACAGGAAAAAAGATGAGCGACGAACCACAAAATGAATTGGTAGGTTATTATGAGGTTATTGATATGTTATTAGAGTTAATACCAACAATAATCTCTTAACAACTCCCAATGAATGAGTTTATATGTACTTAAATAGCGCTCATAAACAAGAGTGTTTACACCCCTACTCATAGACCCTCTCCAATCTGAGAAAAATTTGCGTACATGCGTGCGTCAGGTAGGTTACAGGGAGGTTACTGAAGGTTATATCCACGTTATACCCCATGTAATCTAACTGTATTTTACATGTTAGTTTTTCGTTTATGTGGCCCACTGTCATTTATTTTAATAGTAATTCATTAACTAAAAAGAAGATGGGCATGTCTCTTCCCAATAGACACCACATCCTTTCATTTTAATTAATTAATTCAATTATCCTAAATGAAGAGTCGTGTCTCTTCCCAAAAGACATAGTATTCTTTCACATTAAATAATTAATTAAATTATCATAAATTCTATTAGTCAATAATCATCATGATAAATGATAGTTAATAATGGATAATTAAAAGAAAGAGTGTGTCTCTTCCCAAGAGACTTATCTTTTCTCTTAAAAATAAGAGAAGAGTCATCTCTCTCCCTATAAGAAGTAATGTATCTTCTATCTCTATTAGAAAGTACAGAAAAGAAATAAGGATTAGAGAGATAAATTCTATCTCTTCAAATTGAATTCTACGAACATGAATACATGTGTGTATATCTCATTTATTGGTGTGTGAAAATCATAAATTCAAAGATCTTGGTCATTTAATTTTATGAATTTTGGGTAATGAAGTTAGATTTTATAAATTTAAAAATTCTAACATGTGGTATCAGAGACTTGATTGTTGAATTTGTGATTTTTCATTTAATTTTATTTATGTTAATTTCACAAAATTTTCGCTGTAAATTAGATCTTGGAATTAAATCACTAAAGTTAATCGGTGAATTGAGATATTATTGTTTATTTGATGTTTATGTTATGTTTAATTTGTTAGTTACTAAAGTGTCAAATTAATTTGTTTAATAAATGTCAAATTAAATAAATTCAATTACTCATAAGTGTGTGATGTTTATTATGAAATAATTTTGTATTTAATTATGAGTATATTGAAATTCATTGATTATAAAATATTTGTGGATCACCCAAAGGTTGATTTTTTGTTTTATAATCTTTGAATATAATTGTGGCATATTTATATACTTGGTTAGATATGTTTATATATCCAAAGATAATATGCATGTCTAATTTAAGTATGAAGAATTGTCACTTATGTTAACTAACAATTCAAACATCAATTATGTTTATTATTATGTATTGTTATATCACCCAAAAGAGATTTTCAATTCACTATAAATATTTTCAGTGAATTAATGTGGATTGTATTAAAGGAAATCACACAAATCACACACTTAGAAAGCTGCCACAAGAAGCATATAACTCCTTGAAATTATGCACACTGATGTTTGTGGACCTTTTGATGTCTCATCTTTTGGTGGAAAAAATATTTTATCTCCTTTATCAATGACTTTTCACGTTATGAGTATGTCTACTTATTGCATGAAAAATCTCAATCACTAGATGACTTAAAGGTGTTTATAACTAAGATTGAAAGATAATTAGATAGAAAAGTGAAATCATCAGGTTTGATAGAGGTTGTGAATATTATGGAAGGTACAATGAATCTGGACAATGTCTAGGTTCATTTGCTAAATTCCTTCAAACTAATGCATATGTGCTCAAACATTATGTCAGGAACACCACCACAAAATGATGTTGCAGAAAGGCGAAATCATACTCTAATGAAAATGGTTAGGAGTATGATGAACAATTCTTCTTTACCCTTACCATTATGGATGCATGCTTTAAAGACCGTTGCATATTTGTTAAACAAGATTCCTATTAAGGCGGTTCTAAAGACTCCCTTTGAACTGTAGACAGAAAGGAAACTAGTTTAAGACACCCGCATGTTTGAGGCTGCCCAGCAGAAATAAGGATTTATAATCCACATGAATAGAAAGTGGACTTAGAAAAAACTAGTGGTTTCTTCATTGGTTATCCGGAAAAATCGAAAGGGTATAGATTTTATTGTCCTAACCACACTACGATAATTATTGAAGCTGGAAATGCCAAGTTCATTGAAAATGGTGAAGTTAGTGGGAGTTTGGAATCATGTAAAGTGGAAATCCAAGATATTAAGGTTTAAGTTTCTTTACTTGAAATTGCTTCTCAAGATGTTATTCCTATAGTTGTTGAACAGTCTGAGAACTTACAGGAACAACAGATAAATGATCAGACAACCTATAATGAAACTATCACTAATGAACCTGCATTAGATGAACCAAATGAAGTTGTACTTAGAAGGTCTCAACGACAAAGAAGGTCTGCTACTTCTGATGATTATATGGTTATCTATATGAGTTTGAATTTGAATTAGGAGTAAATGAAGATCCTGTTTCATTTTCACAAGCTATAGCAAGTGCAAAATTTTCTAAATGGTTATATGCAATGAAAGATGAGTTGAAATCGATGGATCACAATAAAAATTGGAATGTCGTTGAATTGCTTGAAGGTTATAAAAGAGTCGGGTGTAAATGGGTCTTTAAGACTAAGCGCGATGATAATATTGAACGATATAAATCCAGACTTGTTGCCAAAGGTTTCACACAGAAATATGACATCAACTATAAAGAAACATTTTCTTCAGTTTCTAAGAAAGATTCATTTAGAATTATCATTGCACTAGTATCTTATTATGATTTGGAGTTACACCAAATGGATGTGAAAATTATCTTTCTGAATGAGAATTCAGATGAAGATGTCTGCTTGAGTCAACCTGAAGGATTTTCGGTTGAAGGAAAGGAACACGTGGTGTGTAAGCTTAAGAAATCAATATACAAACTTAAGCAAGCTTCCCGATAATAGTATATTGAGTTCAATGATACCATCACTTCCTTTGGATTTAAAGAAAATACTGTTGATCGGTGTATATATCTGAAGGTTAGTGGGAGCAAGATCATATTTCTCATTTTGTATGTTGATGATATCTTGCTAGCTACTAATTATCTTGGCTTATTGTATGAAATCAAGAATTTTCTCTTTAATAACTTTGAAATGAAAGATATGAGCGAGACATCCTATGTGATTAGAATTGAAATATTTCATGAAAGGTCACAAAGATTGTTATGATTGTCTCAGAAAACATATATTGATAAAGTTCTTAAGAGATTCAATATGAAAAAGTGTGGAGTAGACTATCATTGTTGCATCCTGAAAATTTACTTCGTGAAAGATCACAAATTATGGCTACGAAATTTTATTTTAGGGAATTGTCGACAGTATTGTCAAGCCGCTGAAAATTTACTGTGATAACTCTGCAACAGTCTTCTTTTCTAAAAACAACGGTTATTCCAAAGGTGCTAAACATATGGAATTAAAGTACCTCGTCGTTAAAGAAGAAATTCAGAAACATATGGTGTCAATTGAGCATATTAGAACCAATATTTTGGTTGTGGATCCATTAACGAAAGGGTTGCCACCACGGACATTTAACGAACATGTTGTGAGAATGGACATTACCGAAACCCTTTATTAATTTTTATGTTTAATGCTCTTTATATTTGACACTTTGAGCTCAGTTATTGTTGTTTCTGATATTTATGTATATTATTTTTATCGTTAATGTGCACTTTATGTTGTGCAATGTTTAACAATATGTTTTTTAATAGACATTATGAGATCATAAAGTAATTCTCATTATGTTAAGTATGCAATTGATATTGTGATACATGGAAGGAACTGTATTGATAAATTTAGGGGTAAAAACAAACCGAACACGAACGAACATAGCTTGTGTTTGTGTTTGATTCGTTTACAATTTAGTTTGTTTGAAATAAGCTCATGTTTGAAATTGTTCGTGAAGTCACNGAAATAAGCTCGTGTTTGAAATTATTCGTGAAGTCACTGTTCGTGTTTGTTTCTTAACGAACGAGCCGAACACGAGCTGTTCACGAGCGACGAGCCAGTTTGACATCGCTAATATTAATATATATAAATAATATATTATATTAATTATATAAATTATGTTATATAAATATATAATATCTATTTTAGTATATTGCTAATATAGTATATTAGTATATTACTATTATTAATTTATTATATATATTATAATTTATAAAATTTAATTTTTTTAAATATCATAAATTNTTTATATATAATTATTTTAAATTATTTTATATTTCGAACAATAACGATTCGAACACGAACGAACGCATCACTGTTCTTGTTTGGTTCGTTTAACTAGCTGAACGAAAAGAGTTTGTTCACGTTCGTCTCATTTACTTATCGAACGAATCGAACACGAACTCATTGACAAACCGAACACGAACTGTTCACGAACAACGAGCTTTTTTGACGACCCTAGATAAATTGATACACAACCGCCATGATTCATATTAATTTGATACTTATTGATAATTTAAGATTTGACCAATATAAAGAAGGATTTTAACTTACTTTTTTGTGCAGTATGTTATGCACTATTAAGTATTAAGTGGGCCAAGTGAGAGAATGCTAGGTTTTCATTTATGCATCCCACAGTCATTTATTTTAATAGTAATTCATTAACTAAAAAGAAGAGAGTCATATCTCTTCCCAATAGCACCACATCCATTCATTTTAATTAATTAATTCAATTATCCTAAATGAAGAGTCATGTCTCTTCCCAAAAGACATCGTATTCTTTCGCTTTAATTAATTAATTAAATTATGATAAATCTTATTGGCCAATAATCGTCAAGATGGATGATGATTAATAATGAACAATTAAGAAAAAAAGTTGTGTCTCTTCCCAAAAGACTTATCTTTTCTCTTATAAATAAGAGAAGAGTCCTTTCTCTCCCTAGAAGAAGTAATATATCTTTTCTCTTCATTGGAAAGTACAAAAATAAATAAGGATTAAAGAGAGAACTTTTATTTCTTCAAATTAAATTTTGTGATCATGAATACATGTACATATATCTCATTTATGAGTATGTGAAAATCATAAATTTAAAAATCTTGATCATTTAATTTTTATAAATTTTGAATCATGAAGTTAAATTTTATAAATTTAAAAGTTCTAACATTACAAATATATGAAAACAGAATAGTGATTAAGTTAGAAGGGTATATGAAGGATATAACCGAGTACCCTCCTCCGTACACAAGTTTTCTCCTCCATTCTTTTCTTCTGGCTTAGTCCATTCAGAGTATAAACGGGGGAACTTTCACCGGCGACGAGCAAGCTGCCCGTGGGAATCGTTTCTGTCGTCAGTATTTCGCCGTCACCTCGCCTCCCTCCTTTCTCTTGTTATTTTTTTCCTTTTCATCGAATTATTCTATGTTATCGCTTGGCTTTATATTGGTTTCTTTACACAGTCAGGAGGTCGTGTGAGGCGGGGTTTACAGCAGTTGTGATGCCTGGTACATGAGTTCGTCAGGGTCATTGGATTACTTTGATGACGCTCGTTTCAGAGCCCAACAAGTAAATCTCGTGGAATCTTCTATCGTAAAGTTTGAAGTGGATATCTTGCAGGAGGCGTTAGAGAATTCTGAAAGGGCTTCATTCTATGATAACTGTAATAAAACCTGGATTTACTTAACCTGGATTTACCGAGTTTTAAGGACGTTAATTCTATCAAATCGCTAGAGCGGCGTCCTCTCATGGCAAACGTATATATGGCTATTTCATCAATTGTTTACATCGTAGTTGTTTTTAATGGATAGTTTTGATCATATGGGATCTTTTCTTTTCGTGGTTGGTTGTGATGTTGAAATCTTAGAGCATTTCAACAAACTTGAGAATTAGTACACGGGTAGCTTATGGTATTTATTCGGTATTCCTAGATTTTGATCTTGTATGGTTCAATTCAACTTGTTTTATGCGGGCTTCTATATATTATTGGGCTGTCCTCGTTTTAAGTACTGGAGCAATGGATGGATGATTTAATTGTAAGGATGAATTATGAAGCTTGGCTTACAAGAAGTTGTGATGCGTAAGATAGAATCACAGAGATGAGTTGTATGGATTTTGCGCTTGTAAATCTTTATAAAGCAATTCGTTTAAAACAAAAATACCGGGAGAAGGATTGCCTTTTTAAAGGACTAAAATTGATCTCTATCTATTTGTCTGCAAAATGCAAAGGCAAATTGGCTGAAGACCTTTTATATCACATGCATCATTTTTTGAGATTGCCGCAGCACAATCAGGGATCTTAGGTATGCCTTGCAGTGGCTCACAATAGCCTATTTGTACTAGAGAGAATCCCATATAACTGTCACTGCAGTGGGACTTGAGTTAGTTCCCTTTGCGGAGGTGTCACCTTTTGCACCGAAAGATGTTACCATCTCGGAAGGTTAGTCTCATGAAAAATAGGATGATTGGAACTGGCCATTGGATTGATCTCCCTGTGAGGTGCACTATCCTTATTAGAATTATCGATGACGTTACTCATGCCTGATGTATCCTTCGAGAACGCTTCAACCCATAGCTTGACCGAGTTAGTAATGGATCTAAAAGGGATTGGGTGGGACGAGTTGGGTAGGTTTGGGACCTTGATTTGTTCAATAGGATGGTTCCACAGAGGGGTTGATATGATTCACATGCGTGAAGAGGTGCGATATTTGGAGAAGCATCTTTTGGATGTCCAAGAAACATGGACGAATGGTCCAAGCGCCAATTGGATTCAGGTGAAAAGGTTTGAATGTTGAGATGCAAAGTAGGCTTTACGAAAAGGTGATAATGCTAAAGGATGGGTTCCGCGCATAATCATGATGGTAGGTTGAATGACCTTGAGACAATGTTTAAATTGATGTATCAAAGAGCCTTACTTTTTAGCAGGATGCGACTTGAGTATATTGAACAAGGAGTGTGTGCGATGTAGAGCCTTGGATACACGCGTTTGAATGCTTATTGAAAATTTCAATCCTAGACCTCCAAATAGGGTTGAAGAGGCGAGCCAATGTGCCGCTTCAGTTACACGTGTGCAAGTTCATCCTTTGAGTTGATGAGATATTCTCCATCGTTGATGGCATCTGACAACTGTTCAAGTATGAATTAGGATGCTTCACGTGATTATTTTTTGGTCTTGACTGCTTGGAGTACTTGCGGTGAGATTTTCAGTGTGAGTGTCTTTAGAGAAAATTTAAGTTAATAAAATAAATATGTAAGCATAGAGTTGCACGAGGAGTGAATTCCTTCTCTTATTTTTTTTAAATTTATTGATTTTGCTTTTAAAGATAAAATATCATGTGTTGCCATTATTTTTAATTTGTTTGCTATTTTACGGTCTTACATTTATGAGGAAAGGTTTATGCATGATACCATCTGGTTGAATGTGAGGAAATTTTTGAGAATGAACTTACCTTGATTGTGTGCGAAAAGGGTTTTCCTTGTAATTATTATGTGCGAAAAGGTTGATTAAACATGTACATGCCATTCACAATTTTGCGATTTAATTTATGGTTAAATGAAATTGTATCAAGCTGTGGACTTTGGGCATGTCAGGAGTAGGTATATAGTCCCATGTTTAGAACGCTAAGTGGAGCAAATCTCTTGGAGTGCTTTTTGTTGTTGAGTTGCTGAAACTTTTGTGATAGGAGGCACTTAATAGATTTGTTTTGAGGGAGGCATTGGACCATTATTTGAGTACAATTTGTGTTTCATTGTGCCTAGCGGCATGATCAATGTGAAGATTGCTTACTAAAGCATTGTTATAATAACTTTCCTCTTTAAAAGGAGGCATCGAACATATGTTTTTGGTTTTTCCTTGTAGTGATATCATGTAAATAGCACGTAGAGTTTGAAGTTTTAGGTGTGGAGGCTGTTTTGGCGATGTTGGTAGAGGAAGCTTGTTGGTTTTAAATTTGCATAAACTTTGTTAGTGCCAAGATCTCTGCTCATGGAGACTGGTTTTTCTCCTGAGATGGCCACTATGAACTAGGGGAAGGCGAGGAAAGGCACTGTTTGGTATATGTGGGATGGTTTATGAGTGCAAGACACTTTGGTGCATGCACGTTCTTGTATGTCGCCTCGGCATTATCCCCTCCCTCTTTTGGATGGAGGTTCCTTGGCACTTGTACTATTTTGTGATTTCTTTTTTATGAAATTGTCCTACAGGGTGTGAAATAAGTAGCAGCCACACAATTTTGCCACTTGAAGGATTAGATTTCTGAAAAGATTGTACACCTACCATAGTAGTACAATTGTTAGCTGTTTTTTGTATTTGAGAGGCGGATTCTTATTGGTTCTAGACTTCTCGTGGCATTCTGCAGGGACAGGTTGCTTCTGACTCTATTCAACTTATTTTGCTGACATTTGCTTGGCGACACAGAGATCTAGATCCCATGGCAGTCAATTTGCTTGCTTTAGGTGGTGTGCTGTGAGAAGGTAGATGCCTCTCTCTAACAAATCTCCAACAATTGAAGCGGTGAGGCAAGAAGATTCTATCGAAACCCTTGCGACGACAGGATACAGATATATTCCTCATAAATGTAAGTGGAAAAAATGTAGTTTTAAAGCGTTCATATGTTCACATGGCTTGTATTGATGTATCTTCTATAAGTGTTACTAAATATTATTTTTTGTATGGAGACATTTGAATGTTCATGCAACCGCGATGATTTTGTGGAGAGTAGGTACATCTGATATGCTGAATTTATGAGGATGAGACCCTTACCTTATGATTGAAATAATTTGTTAAATGAATCTTCTCAGACTATGGCTCGAGAGATGAAGCCTCAAGGATTGCCTATTTTTATTGTTTTTTTAAGGTCTAAATTTAGGTATATTTTTGGGAATATGTAATCACTAATTCTACCACTTTACCAATACCAGTAATATTGCATCGTCTATTATCACCCAAATAGACTGAACCAGAATCAGATAACCTGTATGAAGTAAATCACTTCCTGTTAGGTGTTATATGATAAGAATATCCTGAATCAAGAATCCATCCATCCTTTAACTGAGTTGTTGTAACTGAAAGCGCATCATCATCATTGTAATCTGTAATGTCACTCTGCACCATATTCACGGCATTGGAAGATACATCATGAGTCTTCTTCTTGAGCATTGGATAATCTCTCTTCATATGTCCTTGTTCCTTGCACTTAAAACAACGAATCTTCTTGACTTTAGGCTTTGACCTGGAACTTTGCCTTCCAGAATTCTCCTTCTCCTCCTTACTTTCACGATCTTGATTACCTTTAGCATATAAACAATTACCATGAGAGCTTTCCTCTGTATTCTTCTTCCGCTGGTTGTGAGCCAACAATGCTGCAGTAATCTCATCAATTTTAATTGTTTCTTTTCCATATGTAAGAATAGTCACCATATGTTCATAAGAAGTAGGCAATGAACACAAAAGAATCATTGCCCGGTCTTCTTCCTCAATATTCACATCAAGACGTGCCAGATCCGTGATTATTTGATTGAAGACATTCAAGTGCTGAACCAAATCAGTGTCTGTCTGCATCTTAAGCCCATACAGTATTTGCTTCAGATATAATTTATTCGTCAGATTTGGACATAAACTGATATTCCAATTTTTTCCATACTTCTCATGGAAATTTCAGATTCATAACATGATACATAATCTCATGTGCGAGACATAAACGTATGGTACTTGCCGCTCGAAGTTGTAACTCTTCCCAATCTTCATCTTCCATATTATCAGGTTTCGTAACCCGCAAAGCCTTCAAAATTCCCTGTTGTGCCAACAAATCTTTCACCCTTGTTTGTCATAATCCGAAGTTCTCGGTTCCATCGAACTTCACTATCTCGAATTTTGCTCCAGACATTGCTATTTGAAATTTAATCCTGCACCGTATTTTTCTGCCTTGCTTCGAAAAACAAAAGAAAAATACTCCGTAAATAAATTCAAAGAAACCTGAAATTTTCCTCGTGAAATGCAACAATTATCCCGCGATTCTCCTGTGATTAGTGAATCAAATTTTCCCACGAAACACTTTTCCTGTTCGTACCAGTACCTCGGCCAATTGCTGTTTTCGCGAGCCACGAATCCCTTCGCACCTGTTCGAGGAATACCTCCACGAAACTCCTGTTCACGAAATAATCGTGTCCGCTCGCCTCCTGCACCCTGCCGAACTCCACCTATCGCAAAATCTCTTGTGACGAACCGACGAATTTAACTGGTCGAATTCCTCAGATTTTCTGCAAAACATGACTCCTGTTCGCGGTGGACAGCCTCTGTTTCCCACAGATTGTTAAACCTGTCGAACTCCTTTTCCTAAAACTGCACGACTGTTCACGAACCTCGCGCCTCTTCGCCCTTCGCACTTCCTCTGCCGCACAAAACTCCTTTCTCGCACCTGTTCGCCCTTCTCAAACTGATCGTGAAACCGAAGCCACTTCTTCGAATTCGCCCGACTTCTGTCGCGATTCTTGCCGAAGCAGAACAGGCTGATCGCGAATCCAGAAGAAGACTCCCTTGACTCCTCTTGCGTCGCGAACGATCTACCAAAGACCGAACGCCTTGCGATCCTACTGAAAACCGCGAACACCGCAAACCGTCACTGCCTCCTGTCCGCAGAACTGCCCGGATCGCGAGTCCCTCCAAGTGACGTCACGAAAGAACCTCTGCCTTCTTGCCGCGCGCATCCGCCTCCACGCGAATTGCCGCAGAATTGCCACACGCTAATCCGCCTGTCGAAAAAACCGCGAACCAAAGCCCTGTCGCGAATCGTCGTTGTTGTAGTCCGCTCGCTAATCGCGAAGAACCTCCTCCTGCGATTCGCAAACACCGAACACCCTCTTCCTCGAAGCCCGTCCGCGAACTTCTGTCCGAACTCCTGTTCGCAGAAGATCGCCAGGCAGCGGCCTTCCTCCTTCCGCTTTACTCTGATTCGCGTGAACGCCTTGGGAACTGCCGCAAAACCGTCAAAACCGTCCGAACTTCCTTCTCAAATCTTCTTCCTGCGTTGATCTCCTCTTGTTCCCTCGAAAGAGGCTTTGATACCAATTGTTGTGAAATTTAGGCGGAATAAAACAGAAATCGACACAAACTAGAAGAAGAACACAGAGATTTACTGAGGTTCGGCAAAGAATTGCCTATGTCCTCGGGAGCGAGCGGCGGTTTCACTATTTCAGAAAAGTTACAATATATCCCATAGGGTTACACATATATATAGACATATACTAACCCTTAGATAAAATTACAATCACGCCCTCGCTCCCCCCAACCCCCTTTATTCCAAGAGATACTCTTTTTCACCAGGAGACACACCTCTTCACCAAGAAACTCCAACTCCCTAGATATGAGCCATACCTAACATATATCAATAACAATATTCTAGGATTCCTAGGCTCTTAGGAAGTGAATTTAACTGGGAGATGTTGTGGAGAAGCAAGGGGATGAGGATATGTAAGGTCAACGGTGTTTGAAAGAGAATATAAAACGTTTGGCTGTTGTTCGAACTGAAAATAGCGGGGAGAACCGCGAATTGATGCTCCTACGAGGCATGATTGCGAGGGAGATACACAACTTTTTTTAAACAAGCGACAAAAACACTACTTTAAAAAGGAAGATGATACAATAATTTTTAGTGCTTAAATCATATAATACGATATCCAAATACACAAAAACATAATAAAAGTGCCTATACTAGAAAATAATAACATATAAATAGTTCTCAAACAAAAATAACTCTAATTTCAGTTAATAAATAGGTGCCCACGCCCTAACAACAGATTGATAGGTGGGAAAAATCTCACAGTAAGGGAAAATCACGGGACGGAGCCCATCCCAATCCATTCCTGTGATCGTGGGGCATGTTATCACGGGAGGTCCCGCGTTAGCCATATGCACTTAGACAAGTATTTCTAGAGTTCTGATTCTTTGGGCAATGAGCATGGATGACTATTGTGTTATTAATTGATTACTTCACGTATCTAGCGGCTGTAATTTGTTTATATTTGAGTGTGCTTATGTTTCATTCCATTGTGATGGTCAAATCTTAAGCATTTTTTTTCCTGAGAGTGATAATAGACTTGTTAGACCATAATATGTTAGTTTTTATCTTGTATAAGTCTGCTTAAGTGTTTGGGTTAGGTTTTTAAATTTAGTTTTGGTTTCAAGTTTGAGTCACTTGTGAAAGTTTCAATGCGGATTGCTTCGACAATTTTGGTAATTTGAGTAATTTTTTTATCATATTTATATTTTTTAATAACATTCTAATCGAAATGATTATGTCATTTTGGAGGGAGGGGATGAAAGTTTTGTGGAAGTTAGCATCTAAAAATATATGATTCTTTTGAAATTTTTTTCAATATTGTCTCATTTTTTTTTCTTATCGGAGTTCCTAATTTCATTTTTTTATTCTAGTGATTAACTTGTTCATTCCTGAACAATAAAAACTCTAATGATATTTTTCAAAGATTTATATTAGATTTTATATGACATTGCCCAAAGCTTGTCCAATTTAGTCTCCAAATATTTAATGTGCACAAATTGGTTTCTTAATTATTGAAATTTATCCAAATAAGTCCTACTATTAGAAATTTATGTTCACATTGATGAATAATTTTATGTGGGAGGTAGAATCAAGGATCAATGGTCTTCTGAGTTTTTCTTTGATATAGTTTCTCATTTTGTTTTCTTATCCAAAATTTTAATTTCATTCTTACTCGAGTGAGCATTTTATTTGGCGTTGAACATTCAAGTATTAAATGATATGCTACAGTGGGATCTGAAAATTCTTGTTTGGCTCTTTACCAGAGCATGATTCCAAATCAAGTTTTTAGAAGACTTATTAGATATTATATATGTTATTGTCTAAAGATTTTATTTTTTACTTTTTAAGGATTTTTTGATCTAGTTTGAGTTTTCTCATATGCTCAAACATTTATATGATTAATTATCTTTTTATGTTAGGGGAGATAGCTTTCAATTAATGGCATTCATAAACTAAATATTTCATTTATAAGAACTGTGATTTGACTTGGGGGACCAGAAAATATAACACTCTCAATTGAGAGCTAATGGTGAGGAGCTAGATCAAATTCATTTAATTTTGTTGTCCTAGATTTTTGTGCATTTTGATCTACTTAGATAGGAAATTTAGTTGACCCAACATAACTGAACGATCTTTGTCAAAAATCATATGGCGCTTATTAAAGTGAATCTTGTTGATCTGTTTTGGTTGTTAGCCTAATGGGCTAATTTTAGATCAACTCTAATTAACAAAGAGCTTTATACTCTATGATGTGCACCTTATGATTTACAATTCAATGAACTCATAGGCTAAGCCATTGGGAACTTTTGTTCATCGCCAAACTTAATTGTACTATTTTACAGCAAATTATCAGGTTATAGGGCCTTGGTCATGATGTAATTTAATGATGTCATTTGAATAAATCACTGGTTAGAGGAAACTTATTATGTCCTTACCGGTATGTGATTTTTCAAAATAATCTCAGAGATATGTTTGATAGGTATTGGCTCTTTGTGAGCTTAGACCATCTTAAAATTTTCACCTTTTACAAGCTGGTGCCCGGGCTGTGGATAGATGGTTACTTTTTTGTTTGAAGTATTATATTTTATTTATTTATTTTTTAAGTTCATAATTTTATATATATATATATATATTTAAATTTTGTGGAGATTTGAGCTTTACATAGGTTGCTTTGAGAATTAAGGACATTTGATGGCAAAGTGCACTTTGCCGGAGATTTGTTGTTAACATGGTTATCATTAGAGAGAGATGTTAGAATCTTGTCTTTGTAAGTTATGGCTTTATTTTCTGCCTAGGGCGTAATTATCTTAATTTTTTAGTAATTTTCCCCCTTTATTTGATGCACTTCCCCAAAACTATAAGAAAAATTGTCTCTTCTATTTCATCTCTGAGGTTACCATTAGGCCCAAATCATTTCTCATCCTGATGCATCATACACTTTCTTTTGTAGTCTTGCCCATCGATCCATTTCTTGTCCTAACACCCACACTGACATGGGCACAAATGGTCTCCATCTTTCTCTTTCCTATTATCTTCTTCACGCTGAATCCCATGTCAAGATTTCACCTCACACACAGTTACATGGCAGCCTTTGCCCCTCTCTGAGCACCTTCATCAAGTACCAATTACCAGCTGAATGAAGAATTCTAGTCTCTTGGGCACCTCTCCAAGCCCGTCTCTCTTGAGGCTCTTGCTCTTGCTACTACCCCAACCTAAAATCTTTGATAGCAGATATGCGAGAAATCACCATAGGAGCTAGCCAGAGGAGTTTTCATATATGGTCTGTTCAATTTCTTTTATTTTTTTATGTTAACTCGCCATATGTTTTCATTATGTGATGGTAGCATTGCAATTTTCTCCGTTCTTAGTTCATTTCATCTTTTAGTATGTTCCTTTAATTATTTATGGGCATGTGATTAAGATTTTTTTTCTTGTTTATGGTATGTTCGAATTGGTTATTATTGCTTTAAGCGTAATCTTAATAATGGATTAGTAAAATGAGTTTGATTGATATGAATTTGTGGTTTATGGCGGCGAATGACATTGCCATAAGAGTTTAACATTTAGTAAATGGATTGGTATTTGAAGAGGAAAGAACTTTTTGAATTGGAAAGAGCTGGTAAAGATTGCATGGATGATCTTCTAGCTAAACTTGGACTTCAACTTTTGATTTGGAGCTGCGATGTAATGATAGATATATATTACGGAAAGCATAGTTAATGAAGGACCCTGTCAAGTAAAAAATTATAACTTTTAATTAAAAAATGATTGGTAGTATTCTACGGAGGTTTAATTTGAATTGTTTTGAAAATTATTCAAAATGGTTGTAGTATAGCATGCAAAAAAATGTTGCCTTTTATCTCTATTATTATCTCTTTAAGCCTCAAGAGCTAATTATGATAAATCAAGGTGATGAAGATTCATTTATTTGTGAATAATTTAAAATTTGGAGAAAAGAAATTTTTTAACTTATTTTATAGAACGTAATAGTACTTACGATACAGTGAGATAAAAATGTGAGGATTTAATGAGGTCTTAAGAATAAATTATTGCTATGATGTGGCTTAGGACGATGACAACAATAAAAAAGTATATCAGATTGTTAATTGGAGCCGTTGATGTTGTTCGATTCTTTTTACGTATAGATTATCAGGGTGGGAAATTGTCCAAATTGATTTTTATTTTTACTTGTTCAAGCTATCAATTTAGAAAACTCCCTCATAATAAATACACTTGTGCAAAACTCTAAGCAAAACATCTTTATTATTTCACCCCTAAGTTTACCACACCGGCATTGTTGTACACGATCTTTGTCTCTCTCTCTCTCTCTTCAGCTCTTTTCTTCACACTGAGTCCCATGCCGAGATTTCACTTGCTCATGACCTCATTATCGAGTGCAGAACCTGCCTCTATCTCTCTCAAAGCTCTTCTCCCAAGTCGTGACTCTTGGTTGTATGATTCAAATTTAATTTCTCGGGCATCTCTCTAAGGTCTTAGCTCCTTTGAGAATCACACTCTCTTGCTATTGCCTCAACCTAAAACCGTCTATGAGAAGCGAGGAATCGCCATGGTAGCTAGCTTAGAGAAGTCATCATTCATGGTTTGTTCAATTCTTTTCTTAGTTTTTTTTTAATGTTAAATCATCATTTTTTTGGTTATGTGTTCGCAGCATAACAATTCTCTCAATTCTTTCTCATTTTTTTTTTTCCTGATTCCATTATTTATGGGTATTCGATGAAGAGTTTTTTTTCTTTAGTTACGGCTTGTCCATATTGGTTGTTTATAGATTTAAACATAATCTAAATAATATTTTAGTTACATGAGTTTGATATGAATTTGTGATTTAGGGTGGGAGATTGACGTTGACAAGGCTTATCGTCCGTTTGGGGCAACTTATAAGTGCGGGCAGCGTTTTCAAAACACCGCCGTACCGTTTGAGTTTTTACACTAAATGTAGGCCGCAGGTCGACCCCCGCGGCCAGCCTGCGGGCCACGTTTCAGGATAAGCTGCTTATCCTGAAACGCACAAGCTGCCCCAAACGGACCCTTAGGCTTGAGTAATGGTTTGATATTTGAAGTGGAAAGATTGGGCGAAGATTGACATTGACTATTATTCACCTAACCCTTAGGTTTAAGTTTTTAACCATCATTTTGGAGCTATGATGTTAATGATAAGACAGTATTCAGCGAGCATATTTGGTGCAGGAACCTTATTAGCCAAAAAAAATTATAATTCCTTATACAGAATGATTGTTAATATTTCACAGAGACTTAATTTAAAACTGTTTGAAGAATATTCAAAATGGTTGCAGTATAATGTGCTGAATGATGCTACTTTTTTTCTTTATTGTTACATCTTTAAACCCTAAGATCAAACTATGATAAATCAAGGTCGTGGAGATTATTTATTGGTGTTGGATTTAAAATTGAAAGTGAAAAAAAAAAAACTTTCAGCACATGTTGGAGAACACATTAGTGCTTACAATAAAGCCAACAAAAATGTGAGGACTTACTAAAGCTTCAAATATAGAGTATTCCTACAACGTGGTTGAATAAAATGGCAGCAACTAAAATGAACATTGGATCATTAACTAGAACCATTGATTATATTTGTTCCTTCTGCATTAAAATTGTCAAGGCGGGCAATTGCTCACCTTGAATTTTTCTTCTTGATCAAACTATCAGTTGTAGAGAGTTACTCCTTAATGAATGCACTTATGCAAAACTCTAAAAAGCATGTTGTTTTTATTTCACGCTATGGTTACCATATTTGGCTACAATTTATTTCTCGCCTTGATGCTCCACACACTTTCTCTCACTATCTTGTCTGTCATGACGCCCACGCTGGCACTTTTACTCACGATCTGTCTCCCTCTCACCCATGTTCTTCTTCAGGTTGAATCTTATATTGAGATTTCGCCTCCTGCATCACCAAACAACCAGTGCCCTAGCCCGAGTTTACCTCTTTTCGAGCACTTCTCCTGAGTCCTGACTTTTGGTTGCACGGTTCAAATCTAATCCGTTGGGTATGTCTATGAGACACTAGCTCCCCTAAGACTCTCACTTTCTTGCTACTGCTTGATGTGAAGAGGAGAGGAATTGCCATATGACTTAGCTTGAGAAGTCATCAATTATGGTATTTTAAAGAATTTTTTATCATTTTGCTTTACTTTGTTAATGCTCTTATTATTTTTATTTATGTGATGGTAGCATATTTATTCTCTCAATTCTTAATTCATCTCATCTTTTAGGATGTCCTTTTCGTCAGTTATGGTTATGTGATGAAGAGTTTCTTTCCTCTAGTTTTGGTATGCTTGTATTGGTTATTTATATCTTTAAACCTATAATCCAAATATTGAATTGGTTACATGAATATGATATTAATTTGTAGTTTAGGGTGGGAGATTGATATTTTACATCAGTGTTTAGGGTTGAGTAAATGAATTGACATTTAAGGAAGAAATATTGCGTAGAGATTTACAGACAACATACCAACTAATCCTAAGTTTTGACCTTCGATTTCGAGCTATGATGTTAATATTATGCTTAGAGTTTGGAGAGCATATTTGGTGAAGAGACTCTATCAGTCAAAAAATTATAATTTCAAACAAAGATTTGATTGGCAATATTGTACGAAGATTTAATTGGAAATTGTTTGAAGAATATTCAAAAAGTTTACAATATAGTTCGTCTGAAAGATCGCTGCTTTTTATCTTTAGTGTTAGATTCTTAAGCCTCTAGAGTAAACAATGATAAATTGTTAAAATAAAACCAACATAATATTATCAATAGAAATTGAGGTATTTAAACTCAATTACAATAGACACGACAAAGGAAATAAATAAAACATAATAAAACAAATAGGAAGAAAATTAAACAAATTAAAAAAAATAGTAAATACATAATGAGAGATTAAAAATTAATGATAAGTAATAACGGTTAGAGATTGCGTTATAAATCTAATACTCTCCCTCAAGTTGAAGCATAGATGTCAATCATGTTCAACTTGGATTTGAAGCCATCGAACAATGGACGAGATATTCATGGTGAGAATATTCACTAGTTGACTACTGAGGGGGGGCACAAAAGGAACATAATTTTATTCAGATTCAATCTTTTCCTTAATGAAGTGTCTGTCAGTCTCCTCATGTTTGGTACAAGCATGCTGTACTGTATTGTGAGCAATACTGATGACGGTCTTATTATCACAAAATAGTTGCAACGGGACGAAAGTTAGCATACGAAGTTCGTAGAGCATGATGCATAACTAAAAAGCTTCACAGATCCCAAAGGACATGTACCGAAATTCAACTTCAACCACATACTGTTTTTTACTTTTCTACATGACAAGATTGTCCCATGTAAATGAACAATACCCCATGGTGGAACATCGATCATGAATCGATTCGATCCGATCGACATTTGTATAAACAAAAAAACCGAGAGGTGTGACGGGAGAAAAATAAATCCGAGTCTAGTGTACCTTTTAAATAGTGGAGAATCCGGTAGACAACTTGGAGATGGTGTTTATAGGGGTTATGCATGAATTGACTTATTAAACAAACTGCGTGACATATGTTGGGACAAGTATGACAAGCTAGATGAGTTTCCTCACTAGAAACTGGTAACGAGTATTGTTGACAGACATATCATTGGGGATGTCAGATAATTTTTCATTCGGATCTATAGGGACAACCACTGTTTTGCATAGAAGAAAGTTTTCTTTCAAGAGATTAATCACATATTTGCGTTGAGACAAGCAGATGTCCTGAGATGACTGAGCCACTTCCATGCCTAAGAAGTACTGAAGTGATTCCAATTCCTTCATTTCAAAGGACTTAGCAAGGATCTTTCACGGATTCCAATGTTGGGAGATTGTCGCTTGTAAGAACAATATTATCAACATAGACAATAATGATAGCTACTCGACCATTAGAAGAATGCCAGAAGAAGATAGCGTGATTCGATTGAGCCTGAGTAAAACCATTACTCACAAATACCTTTGTGAACTTATCGAACTAGACTCTTTTGGATTGCTTTAGCCCATAGAGGAACTTTCGTAGCCCACACACTTGCCCTCTAGAGACGGTAGAGTCAAGCCAGGAGGGAGAGACATGTACACCTCTTCTGTAAGCTCTATGTTCAAGAACGCATTATTAACATCTAGATAGAATAAAAACCAATCCAGATTCACCGCGAGGGACAACAAGAATAGTGTTTAACTTAGCAACACTTAAGCAAATGTCTCATCATAGTCAACTTCGTAGGTTTGTGAGTACTCTTTAGTGACCAGTTATGTCTTGTTGAGTTCAAAGAATCCATCAGAGTTGAATATGATGCTGAAAATCCATCGACACTTCACAACTTTCTTACCCTGAGGTATATCAACAACTTCCCACGTATGGTTTCGCCGAAGGGCATTCATCTTCTCTATGACAACAAATTTTCAAACGGTGTCTGTTAAGAAAGCCTCAATAGTAGATAGAAGCTGTTGATTGGTCAGGGCTGCAACAAATGCTTTGTAGGTTGTCAATAATTTGTGAAAAGAAACACAGTTTGTCATGTGATAAAGAGAACATATCTGATTGTGTACCTTACTAGAGGAACTAACTTCTTCATTTGGAGTTAGAGCGGTGTTGGGATGTCGCCTGGAGGGGATTCAGGATCCATCAAAGGGTAAGCGAGCTCCAGAGTATGTGCATTAGAACGAGTGCGTCGAGTATAGAGACAGAGAGTGGGAGGATGTGCTGGTGGAACTAAAGGGACAAAAGACTCTTTGGTGGTAGGAGTAGTAGGTGGAATCAAAGGAACAGAGGGTTCCTCAATGGTACGTGACCGGGGGGAGGGGCATTCATAGGAGTATGGTAAGGAACAATGCTTAAGAACTTTAGCTCCGCTCCCCCTCAATGGAGGTCGAGTTAGGAACGTCGGGAACACTTTTAAAAAAAGAGACATCACATCTCACATAGACTGTATTTGTGATATAGTCAAGACACCAATATCCCTTTTGAGTGGCAGAGTATCCTATGAAAGCACATTTTATGAACCTACGATCAAGTTTACTCTGAGTTGGATTGTGTTTGAAACAAAAGTTGTGCACCCAAAAAATTTGGATCTAAAGTGGAGAGGACCCTGATTGTTAGGAAAACACGATCTCAAGATGTTAAAGGGGTGCAAAAGTGGTGAATTTTTGTGGGAACTCTATTAATTAGATAAGCGACAGTAGGAATGACATCGTTTCATAAACATTTTAGGACATTCGAGTGAAACATAACAGAGCGAGTATTGCGAAGAGATGTCGGTTTTTTCTCTCGACTATTCCATTTTGTTGAGTGTCGGTACAAGAGCTATGATGGAGGATGCCCTAATTCAGAATTCTCTTAATAAGAAAAATTCACGACCATTGTCAGTTTGAAAGAATTGAATAAAAGTTTTGGGTCGAAATGAAGGTGTGAAAGTTTTTGAAAGTGACAATGAGTTTAGATTTGTCTTTTAGAATATAGATCCATGTCATCCGAGTGTGGTCATCAATCAAAGTAATGAATCACAATTTATTGGTGTAATTAGGAGTGTGAGAGGGTCCCTATAAGTTACTGTGAATAAGTGAGAAATGAGCGGAAGATGTTTAATTGTGTGTTGGATAAGGATCACGACGATGTTTAGCTAACTGACATGTTTCACATTCGCAATAAAAGGATTTTTGCTAGTAAACATCAACAAATACAATTGTTTTAGATATTGAAAACTAGGATGACCCAAACGACACTGTAATAACATAATATAACATTCAGTGGACTGACATAAACTGCAACTACTGGGCGAATTGTCACCATTCTCCGTGTTTTTCTATTGAAAGTAAAGCCGCCAACCTGCTTAGCAGTTCCAATCATCCTCTCTGAACGACGATCCTAAAAGACACAAACATCATACAAAAAACGAACAACACAATCAATGCCATATGTCAGTTTACTGATAGATAAAATGTTATATTTTAGCAGAGTTACATGTAACACAAATTTCAAAATTATACCTGTTAAAGCAACATGCCTTTTACCACAATAAAATTTTGGGATGCCTCAGCAATTTTAACAGTATATTTCCTTGAGCAAGGATAATATGTTGAGAAGATTTGATAGCTTCTAGTCATGTGATTCGTGACACCTAAATTAATGATCTATGGACTACAAGGAGCAAAGGAAGTGAGTGTCTAGGATTGGTACCTTGACGAACGTTGGAGGTGGCGGCTCGGAAGAGAGCTGACTGGATCCAATCAGCTTGATTAAGTGCTCCTCTAGTCTCTTAAGAGTTTCAGAGGATTCCAGAGTGCTCTGAGTTGGCTGTATTGTGGTAAATTCAGATGCCAGAGTGAGACCCTTGGCAGTGGAGGATTTGACTGAAGGTTTGTACGCAGGTTTTCCGTGGAGCTTCCAACACTTGTCACGAGCGTGGTTGAGTTTGTGACAGTAATCACAGGTGGGGTGATCAGCCCGGGGTGACATGAAAGTGGGTTGAGCAAGATCTTGTATGCTGGGATGCCTGGACAACGGCTGGTCGGGGATCAAGGAAGGACTTGACTGCCGGGAACAACCCTGAAAACAACAACCAGGAAAAAAGATTCTGCAGGGGAACAACTCGGTAAATAACAGCTGGAAACAACCTTAAAGGTCGATTGGAGGACTTGGTTGCTCTAAACAACCCTGAAAATAATAACTGGAAATAGCCCTGAACGGTCAACTGGAGAAGGATTAATCGACTGTTGGAAACTACTGCCAACAAGTCAAGCGACACCTATAATATCAGGGATCTGATGGCTAGAGGCACGATGGTGGCATTTCACTTTGCAGTAGATGGGAGACAGTCGGCTGGGAAAGCTCCTTAGCTCACGGGAGTTTTCTCACGAGAGACAAGATTCCACGGGAGATAGGATTCACAGTAGGTAACTTCCTGGAAGAGCCGATAGGATAGATTGGCGATTCTCAGGGGAGAATCACTGGATAGTTATCTCATGGAAGTTTTCTCACGAGAGACAGGAATCTCATGGAGAATTGCTAGATGTGGAACCGATATCAGGAAAAGCTGCTGGGAGGGCCGACGACTAGGGTTAGATCATTGACTCTGATACTATGTTAGAATAAAACTAGCATAATATTATTGATAGAAGAATGTGTATTTAAATCTAATTATAATAGACACAACAAAGGAAAAAAAAATAAAACAGAATAAAACAAAGATGAAGGAAATAAAACATAATAAAATAAATAGAAAATATATAATGAGGGAATAAAAACTAATGATAAGTAATAACGACTAGGAATTGTCGTTATAAATCTAATATAAATTAAGGTCATAGTTATTCATTTATTAGTAAAGGATTTAAAGATGAAAGTGAAAATAAAAATTTTTAGCATACATTGGAGAACATAATAGTGCTTATAAAAAGAGACAAATTTTAGTACATGGAGTATAGAGTTTTCCTACAATGTGGCTTGATAAAAATGTCTTCAATTAAAGAGAATATCATATAGTTATCTGGAGTCATTTATTGTGTTTGATTCTTTCTACAACATAGATTGTCATGGGCAATCACCCACCTTGAACTTTTCTTTTTGGTCAAGCTTTAAGTTTTAGAAAATTTTCCTCCATTTGCATAAAACCCTTAAAAAAATGTCTTTCTTATTTCACCCCTAAGGTTACATACTAGGCTGCAATTTATTTGTTGCCTTGACGCTTCACACTTTTTCTCTTGAGGTTTCACCCCTAGATTCATTTCTTGCCATGAGCCTGCGTTGACACTTTTACGCACGATATCTCTCTCTTGTATTTTTTTTTTTTTCACGTTGAATACTATCACCTCATGCAAGATCGCACATCCCGAGCAGAATCTACGTCTACCTCTTTCTAAATACTTCTCTAGAGTTCCAACTCCTAGTTGCACGGTATAAATCTAATATATCGGCTCCTCTATGAGCCTCTAGTTCCCTTGAGACAATTTCCCGCTCAAAGTTGAAACCTTTGACCCGGAGAGGTGAGGAATCCCCAAGGGAAGTTATCATCTATAATATACTCAATTTTTTCTTCTTTTTTATCATTTATTTATTTATGTGATTTTAGCATAGCAATTCTCCTAGATGTAAATTTCATTATTTTTGGGTATTTGATGAATGTTTTTTTTTTGGATTATGGTAGGTTTTGTTGTTGTATGGTCTGTTTAGATTGACTATTTACTAATTGTTATGTTTGCATTGACTATTTATTATATTAAACATAATCCAAATAATGAATTAATTACACGAGTTTGATATGAATTTGTGGTTTGGGTAGAAGATTGACATTGGCATAATGGTTTTGGGTATAGTAAATGGATTGATATTTGAAGAGAATAGAATAGATGGAGATTAATGTTGATTATTTTTTAGCTAACTTTGAGCTTTGAACTTTGATTTGGAGCTATGAATTTGGAGATATTATTTGGTGAAGGGATCCCATCACCCAAAAATTCATAATTTCCAACAAGTAGTGATTGATGTTAAATTTCTACTCCAATTATTGCAAAATACTTAAAGCATAGAGATCAAGAATTTATACCGTTGGATCTATTTTTTTATAGCCCACAAATAAAGAACTTAAGACACACAAATCAATGCTCTATACCCTTAGATCTATTTTATTTTATCTATGACCTTCAAATTGTAATCGTGTGCTTTCCTAAAAGATTGTCATCCCCTATTTAATTTCCTATTCTTTTTTTGGTTTTATTCTTATTTTGTAATGCTTATGGGAGACGTTTAAATATCTCTACTCTTGTATGAAGAAAAGTGAAGACTCCTGAGAGTTTCTTTCATTGTTTTGTTTTCAACATAGTCAGAGCAAGGTTAGGGTGTTCTTTCTAGTCTTTGTTCTTATTCTTTAAGTTTAGGGTTTCCACTTCAATTTTTTGTTCTTATTCTATATGGTTAGGGTTTTTATTTCCAATTTTTGTTCTTATTTTCTAAGGTTAGGTTTTCACTTCCAACTATTATTTATATTCTTCGAGGATAGGTTTTCACTTCCAACGTTGTCCCTCATGTCAAATTCTTTTTTTATTCACTATGTTGGGGTTCTTTGACTTCCCTTCAAAAGAATCAGCAATGATTAATGGTGAAAATCAGATCAAAGAGGAACTCAAGATATTTCAAGTACCTTATCCCTAGAACGGGAAAAATTACTTTAAATGGTCCCAAATCATGAATACATTTCTAAGGCGAAAGGGAAAGATCCAACACCTTGTTAATATACCTCTAGAACCTAAAGACCCAAAATTGTTACTTTGAGAAGAAATTGATTCCATGTTCATGACCTAGTCGTGGAATACTATGCTGCCGAAAGTCAGTGGGTCTTTTATGGTTCTCTCCCAACAATAATATGTTTTGAATCTACTAAAAAAAACCAAGATGATAGAATGCAAGCCATGAAAACTCTAACTGAACCAGGACAAACATTAGATTTTGATGAAAGAACTTATGTCGATACACAACAATATCAAAGGAAATTAACTAACCGATATATCTACCAAAGATTCTTCAAGCCAACTTTTAAAAATGTAATAAGAAAAATTGTAATGGCAGATCTCTACGATTCAGTTTTTGGGTGAGTGTTGACTTTCTACTCCAATTATAATAAAAAACTCAAGGCAAATGAATCAAGAGTTTGTGTCGTTGTATCTGTTTTTTTATAGCCTTCGGATAACAAAGAATTAATGCACACAAATTAAGGCACTATATCATTAGATTTATCTTACTATGACCCTCAGATTGTAATTTGTGTGCTTTCCTAAAGGATCACCGGCCCCTTTTTATTTTCCTCCCTTGTTTTGGTTTTCATTCTATTTTGTAATGCTTATCGGAGATGTATATATATCCCCATTTTTGTACAACGAAGAGTGAAAATTCTTGAGGTTACTTCCATTGTTTTATTTTCTACAATTGACATTATCATATAGTTGTTTAATTAAAAATTGTTACATTATAACATGTAAAAATATTTTAAATTTTGTTTATATTGCTACTTATTCATAAGAGTAAATTATGATTAGTCAAAGTGGTGGAGACTCATTCATTGGCGAAGAATTTCAGAGATGTAAGTTGAAAATAAAATTTTCTTATACATATTGAAGAACATAATAGTATTCATAATACGATGAGATAAAATATAAGGACTTAATAAAAGTTTAATAAGAGCATATTTCTACTAATGTAGCTTATAAGGATGAGAGGAATAAAAAAGAATAATTCGTTTTGTTGAGTATAATTGCTGATTGTTTTTTGTTTTTTATAAGTCAATGATTGTTATTCTGTGATCGTTACAAATCATCCGAATAAGATAATCAAGAAAATTACTTGTAGTTATTTCATTTCTTGTCCATCATAACGAAGAAGTTGAGAAAGTTACATTTGTAAATGATAGTTCAAATATGAAATTAAACTCGTCAAAGGTTCAAAAAGACATTTATTAGCTTCCTCTTTGAGACACATTGATAAAAAGGTTCAAGTTGTTATAGATTCATTGGTATTGAATATATTTCTTCTACCGATGAAATTACATTTAAGACGGCTCTTGAATTTATATTTGTTAAAAAATCATTTAGTTTATATGGATACATAGTCAAGGCTATGATGTTTTAATATATGAGGGGAGTTTTATAGATTTAAGACAATTATTCTTAACGATATGTCAGGTTTATTCTGCGTCCATTTTCGTAACCCTAATTTTGTTTGGTAGCTACTCCAAAGAATTATTGGCAAGCAATGCATTTTTTTTGAGTTTATTTTAAAAATTATCAATATTATATAGTAGTTGAAATATAAATAAACAAATTAAACATATTATATGCGAAATGATAATTAATCTGATTATAATGCTTTTGCTTTCTTTTTTCTTATGTTGATGAGGTTTTTTGGTCAGGTAGTTTGCTCTTATCAGGTATTTCCTAAATAGTGAGATCTTAGTCATACTGGTCGTCTTGGGGATTGATTTTAGTTTTCTCTAGTTGAAAGAGTTCTGAATTTATGAAGTGTATATATTAGGAAGATTGATATTAGACAACCTAGTTAGAGTTCTAATTACAAGATCTTTTATATATTAGAAATATTCCTAATATATAGAGATATGAATATATATAAATATGTATCATATTTTTTCAATTGTAAAATAATAAATTTTCCCGTCACATGGAATCAAAGCGTCTTCTCTATAGTTGGAATTGTTCACAGGCGTTGTTTGTGTGGTTAAAATCACTTGTTTGGAACAGAGCATTGTCTCTGTCGTTGCGTCTGCGTGGTCTAAATCACATGTTTGGATTGCTCGTATTTCGTCATCTCGGTTTCGTCCCGTAGTTGAGTGCGGTCGTCCAACGCGATTGGTTTGTCTCTTGCAGCGTCATTCCTCTTTGGTGTCGACAGTAGGGTTCTTCTTTGGTGTCATTCTTATCTTGTGTCATTTTCCTTTTTGTGATTGGTGTTGTTCTCCTTGTTGCCTTCTTCGTTCATGAGTTAGGGGTTCTAGGACTTTGCCCCTTCTTCTGCTCTCTAACCTCTACTACGAAGCAACTTTCTTCTTCGAGATCGCCAATGGTTTCTTTGGCGTTTGTTAGTATCATTTGTCGCTAAAGCGTTTTGACTTATGGACAGACGCCAGAATTAGTTGATTCAATGCCTTTGATTATTTGGTGATAATTATGGTTGATGAACATAAACATGTTGTGACAAGCTTAGTCTCTTCAATGACTAAATTACTGTTATAAAGTTAAATATTATTTTTATCGGAGTAAAACTATGAGACTTTACTTAAGAAGTATTTTTTAGGAGAGTCATCTCACTGATAATGCCCCAACTGAGACTGATTCAAATTATTCCGATTGGTTGAGAGTTGATGCCAGACTATTGATACAAATACGAAACTCTGCCGTACCTGATCAATCTGACTATATTACTCAATGTGACACTGTTAAAGATATGATGGAGGAATTGTCATTTGTGTTTTCTGGGAGAAATATTTCTATGATCTTTGATGTATAAAAAGAGTTCTATCATGTTGAACAACAAGATTGATCATTTAATGCATATCATATGCACTTTAAATTTGTTTATGAAGAATTGAATGCATTATTGCCCTTCGGTACCGATGTCTAGATTCAATAGGCTCAAAGAGAACGAATGACTATTTTACGTTTTCCAGCTGACCTCTACTCTCAGTATGAAGGTGTCATATCACAGATGCTATCTGACCCTGGAGTTACTACTCTGAAGGAAGCTTATATTAAAGTGTTGCATACTATTCCAAGCTCTTAAGTTTCATCTATACAACAATCTAGCGCTCTTGCTTCGAGAAAAGTACATACATTAGTAAACCTCAATCTCAAGGCATTTAGTGAAGTGAAACTCTAAATTTTGGAAATCAAGGCTCAAGGTAGTTTGTTAGTACTGTCATGAACCTGATCATATGAAAGAAACATGTCACAAGCTGCCCATTAAGAATCAAAAGAGCTTTAGATCACTGTCAGCTCACATAGTAACTGCTAATGAGGCCTCCCAAAGTCAGACTCTCGATTTTTGTAGATGAATATGCTGAATTCATCCAATTTTAGGAAATTGTTGTGTTAGGTAACAGTGATAGTTGTCTTTTTTTCTCTTTCACATAATGAGTCATTGATTTTGGTGTCGCATAACACCTAACAATTAATCCAAAATTCTTTTTCATCTTTTATAAATCCTTCTTTCGTCACCTTACCAGATGAATCCACCTTTAATATATTTTGTACTGGTAATGTTACACCTACACTATATTCGACTTCTTTTCTTAGTTTATCTCAATTTTTTTTAATCTTATCTATGCTAATAAGATGACACAAACTCTTAACATTTGTATCATTGGCATTTTTAGGAACTTACAACGAAGAAAATTATTAGTAAATGATGAGAATGGGGGGGG
>JXCR01107713.1:223310-235005 GCA_002079205.1 Phalaenopsis hybrid cultivar | reverse complement strand
TATATATTAATATTAGGGATGTCAAACTGGCTCGTCGTTCGCGAACAGCTCATGTTCGGTTCGTGTTCGGCTCGTTCGTTAAGAAACGAACACGAACACTGACTTCACGAACAACTTCAAACACAAGCTTATTTGAAACAAACTAAATTTTAAACGAACCGAACACGAACACAAGCTCTGTTCGTTCGTGTTCGGTTCGTTTACACCCCTAATTGCCTGTTCCAGTGTCTTATCTCTGTTTGAGATCCATTGTCGATTAGGACATCCATCACTGTAATCTTAAAAAAGTAATACCTCAGTTTCAATAATTATTATCATCGGACTATGGGCCAAGGTCCATTTGCTAAACACCATTTATCTATGTTCTCAGAATTGATGAAAGAGTTAATCATAGTTTTGAGTAGGTTCATTCAGATGTATGAGGAGTTTGTTTTGTTTTATTTAAGGATGTTGATATTTTGTCACTTTTGTGAATTACTTCTCTCATATGACTTGACTCCACTTTATGAAATCCCATTTTGAGTTACTATCACATTTTCAATCATTTTGTGCTTAAATTAAAACTTAATTTACTGTTTTATTAAGATTTTAAAAAGTTACAATCCCAAAGAATATTTATCTGCACCTAGACATACATGACACAAAACGAATGTTTTCACCAGCACTCGTGTGTCGATACTCTATCCAAAAAAATGGAGAATGATCATGAGCTGAGGTTTACTGATGTCTGCATTCTTCCGATTTAGAAATCTGTGGACGAGTGTCACAAACAAAACAAGTGCACCCAAATATATGTGGTTCAATGGGAAAGAGAGAGTTGGTTGGAAATAGAATTTGATAGGGTATCCGGCTTTGTAAAATAATAGAAAGCATCAAATTGATCAAAATATATGCAGTAGAGCTAATTTTTTCTTTTAGCTACTCCATTTTTTGTAAATTCTCGTGTGTCGATACATGACACAACTTAGTGCTCTTGCTAGTCAGAAGAATGCAGACATCAGTAAACCTCAGTCTCATGATCATTCTGATGGATCTATCGCTTGTCTTAAGGCTCGGTTAATTGCTAAGGGTTGTGCTCAAACTTATGTTATCGACTGTTTGGACCCATTTTCTCTGGTAGCTAAGCTGACTTTGGTTCGCTTAACCATATCCTTGGCCACAACGAATAATTGGCCCCTGCCCAGTTGGATGTGAGAATGTTTTTCTGCATGATCTTTTAGAAGAGAATATATATGGAGCAATCTCTTAGGTTTGTTGTTCAGGGAGTCTTAGAAAGTATGTCGTTTTCGAAAATCCTTATATGGATTGAAGCAACGCCCTCGAGCATGGTTTAGAAAATTTAGCCAGTAGCATAAAAGTTTGTGATATATACAAGTAGAGGTGTTCACACTGTATTCTATGTTAAATCAGCTTCGGGAATTATTCTATTGATGGTTTATGTTGATGATATTGTTATTATTGAAAGCGATGTGTAGGGAATTTTATCATTGAAATCATTAATTTAAAATCAGTTCAACACTAATTAGTTGGGTTCCTAGAAGTACTTCTTCAGGATTGAGGTAGCAAGAAGCAAGAAGTGTATCTTTTTATCTCAACGGAAATATGTGTTGGATTTCTTAGCACAAACTGGAAAATTATGGGTCAAACCATTCAATAATCTAATGCTTCTTAATTAGCAATTTACCAAGGATAGGAGCCTTTTAATGATCTTGAAAGATATAAGAAGTTTGTGAGAAAATTAGCTACCACAGAATAAGTAGTTCTGACATTGTGTACTCGACACTACAAGTCAGTTTAGGTTTTCCCCCACAATCCATCATTGGTCATCATTAGAACAAATACTATGTTACCTCAAGAAAGCTCTCAGACAAGGTATTTTTTATCTAGATTATGGGCATAAAAATATTGAATGTTTAAGTGATGCAGATTTTCTAAGTTCCAAGATTGATTGAACATCCATAACTGGATATTGCATCTTTGTTGGTGATAATTTGGTCTTATGGAATAATGTTGTGTTACGGTCCAGTATTGAATCTGAGTATGGAGCAATGACACAAGCTTCGAGTGAATTGAAGTGGTTATCCTAACTCTAGGCCAAAATGGGTTTTAAGATTACAGTTATAACAAAACTATGGTGTGTTAGCCAATCTTTAATTCATATTTACTCAAATTGTCTTTCATGAACAAAACATATTAAGATAGATTGTCATTTTGTTTGCGAAAAGATTCAACAAAATCTAATTCTTATAGCTCATGTAAAAACTGGGGAACAATTAAGGGATATCTTCACAAATGCTTTTAATGGAATGAGGGTCACTTATATTTGTAACAAGTTGAGCGTGATAAATATCTATGCTCCAGTTTGAGGGGGAGTGCTATGGAAAGTAATAAATTTGAACCTTGTATATCAAGAAACTTGATATTAGACAGCTTAATTAGAGGATTTTTTTTTAGATTAGAGTTATTCTTAATATAGAGAGTTGGGAGTGTGTATAAAAGAGGAAAATTTTCCGGTACAATTTCAATATTAAAGATGTCTGTTCCTTGAAGTACTTATTGGGGATTGAGGTTTTAAGAAGCAAGAAGTGTATCTTTTTATTTGAATGGAAGCATTTGTTGGATTTGTTAATGGAAATGGGGAAATTAGAGTTCAAATTACGCAATATTTTGATGCTTCCCAATCGGCAACTTATCAAGGATAGAGAGTGTTTTAATGATCCTGAATGATATAACAAGTTAGTGAAAAAATTAAACAACTTTACAGTGGCTCGTCTTAACATTGCGTATTTAGCACTATAAGTTCGATCATGTCTTCCCCAACAGTTGATCCTGTGTAGAATCTGAGTATGTAGCAATAGCACAAATCTTGAGCGAATTCATGTGGGTCTCCCAATTCCTGCCAAAATGGGTTTTAAGATGGCTGTTCCAGCAAAACTATGGTGTGATAACCAAACTGCAATTTATATTGTTTCAAACATTTTCTCATCCATGAAAGAACTAAGAACATTGAGATAGGTTGTCATTTTGTTTATGAAAAGATTCAACAAAATTTGATTTCTACGGCTCATGTAAAAACTAAGGGACAACTAGGGGAAATCTTCTCAAAGGCCTTTAATGGAGCTAAAGTCACTTATATTTGTAACAAGCTAGATATATAAATATCTAAGCTCCAGCTTGAGAGAGAATGTTATATAAATTATTTATTAAATGTAACGGGCCTAACTAAAGGAAATCTACTTATCCGATCTTTTATATGTTAGAAATATTCATAATATATAGAGATATGAGTGTATATAAATATGTATCATATTCTTTCTATTTAAAAATAAGAAGTTTTTTCTGTTACGGCAGAAAGGCTGAGAAGCCGTCAAAACCTATAAAAAGGTCATCATGTCATGCTGATACCTTTTGAAACCTATCCAAAAGCTCATTCTGGATCCTTTTCAGCCGATTCCTCAAAATGTGTTTCTTGTTTCTTTCAGAAGCATATAATGTTCAATTTCAGCACGCATACCTATTTGAAGTCCTTTAAGATAATAATGTTTTTTTTTTCCGATTAATAATTCTAGTTCCTGCAATTATGTTTTACAAATTATGTATGATATTGCATATCGTGCTATTTCTTTTTCATCATTATTCTTATAATCATTAAACTTGTCCCAGTTATGAGTCCAATCCATCAATCCTATATTTGACCATTGATAATTTTGAGCATTTCCTTGTTAATTATGATATAATTCTTTATTTTGAACAACTAGTTACTCTTGGTCTATCCTCTTCGTTCTTATGCTGTTTACATTGATTTTATCTTTCTGCTCCGCATGTGTGAATGGTTCACTTGCTGTTGCTGTTGCAACTCGATTATCTGTTGCTACATTTTTGTCCTAATTGGGTGGTACTTTACCGTCCACCATTATGTTATTTTTACTCTTATCTTGGTTCTATTGTAACATTCATGTCCTTGTATGGTTTTACAGGTTCTATCACTTAATTTCTTTTCATTAATGGGATCTCAAGAAAAAAAAAATGCCCAGTTTTGTTTTAGAGTAATGTTTTCAATTAAATTATTGTTAGGAAACGATAGATATCTGAAAGCTGTAAGCTACTTCCTGGAATGGCTAGTGAAATACTGTCGATGAAGGAAAGCATTTCAGGAGGCAATGCTGTATCTAATGCTTCTGGAACTTCCAGAGAAATTGATGGTGGCTCTGACATATTTGTTACTAAAGAAGTGAAGCTCTCAGATGGATCTATTGCTCGGGAGGGAGTCAACAATTCANTTTGCACTTGTTTGTGAGTTTGACATCTGATGGATTACAGTAGTGATGATACCTATGGGCTAGTCAGGATGGTGTCAGCTGGGCCGTTCCATCATCATAGAGAATCCAATCATCTTTGCATCGCACCGGGCTGCCTTAAAGCTCATCTTCTTCTCAAGTTAGCTCAACCATCAAGTTCGTCGAAATCATGAAGACATTTAATGTCTTGGTTACTTTATTTGAACACACATTTAATAAGTTTGTCAAATAATTCTAGTATCTTAAAAACCTGTTAGATCAGCTGGTTTTTCACCTCACGAAAAAGATGAGCATCAAAATATGGTCTTAAATGCATACTCGCTCATGGCATAGTGGTTGAGGGTATAGTATTCCACCGTAAAGCTGTGGGTCTGAATTGTGTGTATTGCCTTTGGGCTCACTTTTTCCGAGAAAAAAAATGTGGTCTTCAATGACGAGTAGAACTCACTAGTTGAGCACCAACTTGTCTATGAACAGGCATCTTTATTATGACTCATTTAGAACATTGGTTACATAGTAAGATGATTGTTGTCTCCTGCCTTCATGTATAAGGAGTACAATATTTTGTTATGTACTCAGAGGCAGACTAGTAAGGCTTCTCCCGGATAGGATTTTTGTGAACAGGGCGAAGTGGATGGGAGCTATTTTGTATTTATGAGACTTCATGCTAGGGCGTCCATGCAAATTCTTCATTACATTGAATAGAATATTATTTCACTAACATATGCATGATATGAACTTGCTAAGCCTAAACAACATCCAGCTTGCTTGTTAACTTCTGGACATTGTTAATTGGACAAGTGGATGGAGCTTCTAAGATAGTTATTGGCAAATGAGTTTCAAGTTAGAGTTTTCTTATCATGGTAAACATCTTAGAGAGGTTCAATATGTGTTTGACCAATGTTTTACTCTTTTCTAATCGGTCATTGATGTAATCCTCCAAAATTCATCTCTTTTGTTTCTAAAAAAAATTGTCCATCAAATTTTTAATAAGTGGCACTCATTTTTTGGGGCTACAAATGAACTAAGCTGACCCAAGTAGGGGCTTATTCGAGCTTGAGCTTGTTTATTAAGACTTTGTTCGTGCTTATCTCAAGGTTGATCAAGTTCGTATCTCATTTGTGCTCGGCTTGAGCTCGATTCATAGAGGGTTTATTGAGTTTATTAACGNGAGTTAATATGATTCTTTTCCCAGGTGGTACATTAGAGCGTTAAGGTTAGTATAGACCAAAAAATATGAGCTCAAGTTTTTTGGGTTTGAAATTTGATCGCTAGTGTAGTTGGCTAATAATTATGGTCCTTTTGTTTCCAGATTTGATCGCTGGTGTATTGGACGATTACAGAGTTCTCATATGACAAATAGATTTTATTAGGGCGTGCTAGAGTATTAAGTGAGGGTTTGTCTGGCTGAGTGATTAATTGTCACATTAGCTAGGGTGAATTTGCATCAATTTGCAAGGCAGCTAATTCTTCAATCGATGGTGTTTCCAACTCCCCATCTACATTTTGTATGGTGTAGATTGCCATACTTTCCCCACATAAACATGCCTTGTGATCTATTTTCGAACTCTTTCTAGATGTTTCATTGGAATGAGGTTCTCAAGCTTTATAGTTGCTGACAATTTGGTTGATATCCAGTTAAGAGTCAGCGTGGAGGATGAGTTTCTTTTGCACAAACTTTGATCACAGGCCACAGCTTGGCAAGCACTATTTCTTTTTTTGTTTGCACTTGTTTGTGAGTCTGACATCTGATGGATTACTGTAGTGATGATACCTATGGGCTAGTCAGGATGGTGTCAGCTGGGCCGTTCCATCATTATAGAGAATCCAATCATCTTTGCATCGCACCGGGCTGCCTTAAAGCTCACCTTCTTCTCAAGTTAGCTCAACCATCAAGTTCGTCGAAATCATGAAGACATTTAATGTCTTGGTTACTTTATTTGAACACACATTTAATAAGTTTGTCAAATAATTCTAGTATCTTAAAAACCTATTAGATCAGCTGGTTTTTCACCTCATGAAAAAGATGAGCATCAAAATATGGTCTTAAATGCATACTCACTCATGACATAGTGGTTGAGGGTATAGCATTCCACCGTAAAGTTGTGGGTCCGAATTGTGTATTGCCTTTGGGCTCACCTTTTCCGAGAAAAAAATTTGGTCTTCAATGACGAGTAGAACTCACTAGTTGAGCACCAACTTGTCTTTGAATAGGCATCTTTATTACGACTCATTTAGAACATTGTTTACATAGTAAGATGATTGTTGTCTCCTGCCTTAATGTATAAGGAGTACAATATTTTGTTATGTACTCAGAAGCAGATTAGTAAGGCTTCTCCCGGATAGGATTTTTGTGAACAGGGCGAAGTGGATGGGAGCTATTTTGTATTTATGAGACTTCATGCTAGGGCGTCCATGCAAATTCTTCATTACATTGAATAGAATATTATTTCACTAACATATGCATGATATGAACTTGCTAAGCCTAAACAACATCCAGCTTGCTTGTTAACTTCTGGACATTGTTAATTGGACAAGTGGATGGAGCTTCTAAGATAGTTATTGGCCTTAAATGAGTTTCAAGTTAGAATTTTCTTGTCATGGTAAACATCTTAGAGAGGTTCAACATGTGTTCGACCAATGTTTTACTCTTTTCTAATCGGTCATTGATGTAATCCTCCAAAATTCATCTCTTTTGTTTCTAAAAAAAATTGTCCATCAAATTTTTAATAAGTGGCACTCATTTTTTGGGGCTACAAATGAACTAAGCTGACCCAAGTAGGGGCTTATTCGAGCTTGAGCTTGTTTATTAAGACTTTGTTCGTGCTTATCTCAAGGTTGATCAAGTTCGTATCTCATTTGTGCTCGGCTTGAGCTCGATTCATAGAGGGTTTATTGAGTTTATTAACGAGTAGCTTGTTTCACAAAATAAATGAGCCATAATTGAGCTTTAATCGAGCCTTACTTGCACTTTGTACGAGTAGTTTATTGGGAAAAATAAATCAAGTCTTATCAAAATAATGCTTGTTGAGCTTAAAAATAAACATTTAAACGATATTGTTCATGAACAAATTATAATCTAGCGATAATTAAGCTTTAATTAAGCTTGATCATGAGCTTGTACGATCTCTAAATGATACTCAACCAAACAATAAGTTGTTCAAGCTTCATGTAATAATCAAGTACCTATGAAAGTATTCAAGCTCATTTGATTAACTATTCAGATGCTTATGAATGAGTTTTAGTCGAGTTAAGTCACGAGTAGCTCGTCGAATGCTTGGTTCATTTGCAGCCCTACCCATGTTCTCCAATTGAAATGGCATTGTAGTATAATACAAGGTTCCATCATTTGGTAGTAAATGTTTTATTATGTTTATAGGCTTGATGCATCCTTAATAGTAATCAAAGAATACAACAAAATTTTGAGGGAGGAGTGGCTAACCATTGATGTGTAAATGATATGCAGGGTTATGAATCACTCACATATGCATCACTTGTTGTTTTATTTTTGCACCATCATCTAGCTAGTTCTTATCATTTATGATAAATTCTAAATTAAGAAGTTTTCTCACTTCTCATATAGTGGCTTAAATTTTAATTTAGCAGTTCAACTTATTTTGCCATATTGGCTAACTAAATGGACGAATGCCTAACATGTGGTTGGCGATAATGGTTGACATTGGGCATCATAGAGGGTTTTTGCAAAAAGTAATATTTGATGTTTTCTTTTAGTAAATGAATGAAATCAAAGAAGACAACTAATTGCATAGGCTATGCTATTATGAAATGTCCATTTGAACTTGCCATTCAGGTCAACCATTGTCTCCTGAATTTCTTGGATGTATGTTCCTGACTTGTGCTCCATGACGTTTATCACTTCGTCTTGATGCTCTTATACTATATTGAGGTAGCAACATCAAGATAGCCAAGTATTCTAAGACATTTGAACTACCATTTAATATGGAAAACTTAGTTGATAATTAGTATTTGACCTATGCTATTGAAGAGAAGCCCCTCAAAGTTTTCATTTTAGGAAGCATAGAGTACTAACCATGAGTGGTAGGGAACGTCCTCCCTTGTTACGACCTTGAGGAAAATGAGATCCTCTGTTTGCTTGTGCCCTCTCATGAGTATTTGGTGCTTTAAAACTGGAAAGTCTAACTTTATTCAGTCGTTGAGATGTGGATTGATTATGTTCACCAAGCTCCCACATTGATAAAAAAAATTGAGAACTTAATATTGGTTGGTCATCTCTTGAAAATTTTTTTATTGATAGGCCTATAAGTATGTATATGTAAAAAAGACAACAAAATGAGGCATGAGTGCATGAGATGCAAATCGTAAGAGGAATGATTAAGTTCCTTGTAACTCTCCTTAGCATTAAAAATGAATGTAATCAAAATCATGGACATTTTTTAGAATTATCAATCAAACTAAGATAAAGAATTAAGGAGGAGTGATTATTTTTAAGTTAGAAGGCTTTTATTTTATAAATTGAGAAAATATATTTATATTACATAAATGTCTTCCTCGTTATTGTTAATTGATGACCCGTTCTCTACATAAGCTTTTATGTTCGAAAGGGAGTCCGTAGATGTTTGATTTGAGGAAAGTTCTTTTATGTTAGCTCTGATTCTCTTTAAAAGCATTGAATAAACATACCAGGCATTGACGCTCCAAGTTTTTCACCTCCATCTCAAATATATAATTATGAGCCTCCTAGTTGTGGTTTTGAATCAATTCTTATGAGCCAAAGAATTTTTGTAATCCACACCAAACTTTTAAGGCCCTATCCCAACTTCAACCTCAACTTTGGATAATTGAGCTCACATCCTTCTATTCTCTTTTTCAATTGTTTTTTTTTTTTTTTTGCATGAACATCTACTAATTCATGTCAAGTCTAATTAACCTTTTGGTGTTGTATTGAAAGAGATATTGACATGTTTGATAACTTAATTCAACAACATGCTTGTTGATCTTCTAAGGCCATTGCTTCTTTAATTTTAGTATTGTACCTTTGTTCATATTTACCCTAAAGATTTATTATGTTTACAAAATACTTATTTCAATTTCTTGGGGTGGCCTCTAACTCTGTATCCAGACTCATCATTTTTAACATCTTAAATATGTATATAAATTAGATCCAAATAAACTTAATGAAAAGAAAAACATAAGAAACTTACCCGCTCATTAACTTGCTGACACCCGATGCATATATTTTTTAACATCTTATTTGGAATATGTGCTTTTGATAGACAAACATCAGAGTGGTTTTTTTTTCAATGGAGCGTGCACATGCTCTTTGCAACTTTCATTATCCACTTTTTCATTGAAGGCAATTATTATGCTCCCTCAGAATCTTGAGAAAGTCCTGATAAAATATTTGGGTGTGGGGGATTCATTGTTTGATTTTTATTTGATTTCTTCAACAGAAGTGTTTCTGACCTTCTTGGTTAAATTGAAAGACCAATTATGAATAACTTGCCTTCATCAATACATCTACTAATATAACATAGCCTTTAATATGTCTCTCTCCAATATGTACTAGAATTGATAATTCTTTTAATCTTTCCTATTTCCCATGAAGACCCCAATCATTTTTTACAATGAAGAATCCACTTTACCAAATCTTTATTTGTCAACAATTTGGCCATCGGCTTCTGCATGACATACATCCATGGGTATCACATGTAAATTTACAAATTCTTGTCAACTAATCCAAGATTAATGTCGCTCCACCCCCTTAAAAAATAATTAATCCAACAATAATTAACATAGCATAAGATAAAAATTGTGAAATGCTTTCACATATTTTTAAAATATCTCAATTAATTCAGGCGAGAAAAGGGAGTCTAGGCCAATTCATAAAATCATCTCATAAAAGTTAATGTAAACCGATGAAGGAGAATACACTCAATTAGATCGGCACGAAACTTTAACCATCAAATCATTCAAAAATGTGAAGTTTTTAATTACTCTTTGACATTTAAAAAGAAAATCAAATCAACGCCACACATTCTTGTAATATTGCGTTCTTTTATTCATGAGGTGGAAGAAGTTTTTGCAACTCTCATCTATATAGGCTAGTCATTTCATTTCAATTGGACCTGATACCTTCGTAGGTTCTCTCAAGTAAAAAATCTAGGATGACTTGAGTTCACTATTGTTTGAGCTCCAATTCATCTTCGTGCAAGGCCAAAGAACCATATCTTCTAGCACACAGTCTGAATTGAGATTGGTCCACTTCCGGTGCTATTAGGTTTGTCTCATCATGATATTTAGCTTGAATATATATTTATTGAAATTAGAGGTTAAAAGATTCTGAAATTAATTTTGAAAGTTACAAATTCAAAAGTTGCATCAAGATATGTGTTTGATTGGAAGGATTTATGATGACATATAAATATAACTCTATGGGCAATTGCATACACATTACCCGAAACTTGTTATTTATTAATCAATCACTCTCTTTCATCCATTTTTCCAATTCTCCCTCAAATATCAAAATTAATGGTAAAAACCCAACCAAAATTTTTCATTTTTTATCAAATTCTCAATAGTTTGGTCGTCGCACGTGTAAATATATTGGTTCGGAAGTTTAAAAAAATCACGTGGTAGTTAATTTGAAAATATCAATATTTTGGATGGTCTGTATTTAATTATTTCTATTTTTTATTAATCAAGATTAATTATTAATATTGATGTTTGTGAAACAAAATTTATATAATCAAACAAAATAAGGGGGATTTGCTTAACGATCTCGTCCCAGGCCCCAATGCTCAGTCAAGTTGCCCTCTACCTCGACCTGTTACACTTTACTCATTATTAGTCATATTGCCAAAAAATATTACGTCCAGACGGCCAACAACCTCGCTTGGCGCCAACATATATGACGACGTGGCGCCTGACGATTGGCCGTCCATATGACCCTTGGTTGCCATCGATTGGCACCGATCTTTAATGCTCAGCTCCGCATTGTTGTCTCTATCAATGATGATTGTTGTCTCTATCAATGATGACCATGGTGTCGCCTCTAACCATTGACTACAGGAACTTGGTCAATGAACCTAGGCAGTCATTAGGGCTGTAAACGAGGCGAGTTTGAGCGAGCTCAGGCTTGGCTCGTGTTCGGCTCGTTCGAAATAGCTCGTGTTCGAAATCGGCTCGTGAACAGTGTGTTCGTGTTCGGCTCGATTTAAATATTCGTGTTCGTGTTCGGCTTGAAATTGACTTGTTAAACTAAAATTGATAAAAATAGATGTAAAGTGTGAAATTCGAACCTTGATCAAATATATACAAAAGAAGACACTAACTACATTGCCACATGAGGTGTTATGATTTAAACTTAGACATAAATATATATAATATATTATTATATAAATAATATATGTAATATA
>JXCR01107713.1:191833-222600 GCA_002079205.1 Phalaenopsis hybrid cultivar | reverse complement strand
TATATATATATATATATATATATATTAATATTAAATTATTCTATTAATCTATTTTCTGCCCAACTTCCATAGCCCTAAATCCCATGCCAAAGCTCGCTTGAGGGGAGTCATACATTGATAAGACTTCGTGGGCGTTAGGTATCAATCAGACTCGTGACTTGTGAAAGAGGACCAGATTTTTTAAATCCAATTAAATTTTGTGAAAGTATTTCACATTTTATTTTGGGATAAATTTGTTTGTTGAAGTATGAAGGTAATATTACCTATTAGCTACATTTACATGCATAGCACATAATTGTTATGTATTTACATATTTCACATTTATACTTTCATATTTACAAACATAACACTCAAATCTTTAATATTGAAAGCAAACACTATTATGATATTATTACTTTTTAAAGGTGAAATGAACATTTTCATGCATAAATTTAAATTAAAACAACGTTTCTGTAAATATAAAAGTTTAGGTGTGTGATATGTAAATGCATAACATATGACGTATTATAGCAACACAGATCTTGATGGAAAGTTGAAAAACACAACATATGAAGTGAGTCTTCGGTCAATATGTGATAGAACCAGTCAACACACCAAGTTAGATAATCAAGAAAGTTAATGTCAAAGTCTGGAGATCACCATATGACTATATAAAGTCGTTCACCTAATTAGCGGGCCGAATAACACAGAGGCCAAATGAGAGATTTTTGAAGGGAGAGTTGAACGAAGGACATCTTACCACTCGAAAAACCAAACATTCTCTACGACACTGCTCCAGACTGCTCTAAGCACCTTTTGGGTCACTGCCTCAACGACACACCCATCTTTTGGGTCGCTGCCTTCACGACACACTCATTCCTTTCGGGTCGCTGCCTTCACGACACACTCATTCCTTTGGGTCGGGTCGTTGTCTCCACGACACACCCATTCTTTGAGTCGTTGTCTCCACGACATGTCTGTCAATTCGGGTCACTGCCTCCACAACACACTCATTTCTTCTGGTCGTTGCCTCCATGAAACACCCACCTTTTCAAGTCATTGCCTCTACGATACACCCTTCTTTTAGGCCGCTGCCTCCATGGCACGCCCACCCTTTTGGGTCACTACCTCAGCGACACACCCATCCTTTGAGCCGCAGTCTTCATGACACGCCCGCCATTTCGGGTCACTATCTCCACAACAAACCCATCATTTGAGTCTTTGTCTCCACAACATGCCCGCCCTTTCGGGTCACTGCTCCACGACATACCCATCATTCAGGTTGTTGCCTCCATAGCACAACCAACCTTTTGGGTCACTGCCTCTATGACACACCATTATTTAGGTCACAACGTCCACCCTTTCAGGCCACAGCCTCCACGATAGACCCATTTCTTTGAGCTGCTGCCTCCACGACACGTTCTCTTATGAGTCACTGCTTTCACGGCACACTGATCGCCACTTTTATCATGAGATTGTTTGCATTTTCATCTCTATGTGTGCATAGATAGTAAGCCAATCTCTATAGGCGAGTGACCCCATGTTGGTCGCGATACCTTAACAATTTTAAAATCTATCCTTCGTGACCCTTTAGATCCGTCTGATATTTAGGACGGGGTCGGTATGACGACCGCGTCAAAGTCGTATTTACCTAGAGACTTACTCTTAACACTTAGATGCTGGTTAAGAAAATTTTCGTTAAATGGTGTGTTAGGCTAGGAATATGATGCTGGGTAGTATTTTTGACGGCTCTAGCTATTGTTCTTTATTTGGTTGTTTTTTTAGCCATCATCACTTTTATGCTTTTTGGTGTGTATGTGCGTGCCTGTTTTGATATGTATGCATGGTAGTCTGTTAGGGTGGTCTTTTGAAAAGGACCATGACATATATATGCACACACATATAAATATAATGAAAAGGGGGAGCAATGTAATTATTATTACTAAGCCTTTTTTTAGGCGTGCTTAGCTGCCCCCATCAGACATGACCCGGACACATTACATCTTTGTTTGGCTTTCTCGCTGATATTTTTTTCGTGCAGGTCGAGTCTTTTTTTTCCTAATGTGCTTTTTAAAGTTCTCAGAAGAGTTTTGTAATAGAAATAATGTACATGCACGGGTTTTGAGGAGCAAGACGAGCGGAATCACCTGACAGAGACCAAGAGCAATAGACTTGTCCCATATCTTAATTCTAAATCTTATTTATGCATATAATTATGACTAGAAGTGTAATAATGCAGAGCCTGACCGTCTGTTTCTTTTCTGGGATATGAAGTCCACCTAGCGGCACATGTCTTTTTTTTATTTCATATTTGGGTTATTTTCTTGCTATTCTGACATATTTGCTTAAATAGTTTTTCATGTTTCTTTTTGGTTTGTCTGGGATGTCATGTAAAATATAACTTAGGCTCTGTAGGACCTAAAATGTTAATTCTTTTAAATTCCTAACAATAAAAGATTGAGATAATCAAAATTTTAGGATTATTATTGTCATGATTTTAAAACTTGTCTTTTCTTTCTTGTATGACCTTCAGGCCAGATTTTAATTGGATTGCATAGCATGGCTCTCACCCAAGTCATTGTTAATAAGTCCTCCACAATATTTATGAGTCTCTCTAGATAACTGTATCATTTTGCATGTCCCGAGAATAAGCCCCCGTGCTTCTCCAACCCGAGTGACCCATCATAGATTTCTACTTAGGTGATTGTCTAGTGCGCTTAGATCATGAGAAGACCCCTGACACAAACGGGGTGTAAGTCCTTTTGTTGGCAGTTTTTCAAGCTTTGTAGCTAAACATGCCTTTCTTCTTTTTTTTGGCAGCATCCTTGCCATTTCGGCGGGTGTAAGTCTCACCTATTGTAGCTCCATCTGATAATCATAAGATAGAGTTTCCTTCTTTTCACCTTAAGACTATTAAGGTCCCCACAAATGATGCAATTCACAAATTACTGTCTGGGGATCTCTGAATGTATTGATGACCTAATTGTCGATGAGTCCAATGTACCCTGAACCGACTACCTTTATCTTCTAGGGATTACTTCTCCCTTCCTTTAACTACCCCTGTTGAGCCCTGTCGCTCCTTTTGTCTTTGTTGGCATCATCTCGATGGCCTAATTGCCGATGAGTTGACACCCATTTGAGATACAATGATTTATCCTCCACTGATGTGTTTTGATGTATTGAGATTCTCTTTTAAGTTGATTCAGTTATTTCACATGCTCCGTATGCCGACGAGTTCATTACCCATGTGAGACCGTGAGAGACTTACTCTTCTTCCAGTGGCTTAGCGGAAGATTTGAAAGTATTAGAGCACCCCCTACGAAATAATGGTCCTTTGATAGCCCTATGCTTGTTGTTACTTTCAATGTAAGCAAAACTCCTTGGATTAATTGTTTTTTTGGCAACCCCTAAGATGTAAATAACCAAGTGGGATAAGTTTCCTTAAAAGTATCCTGGACCTTAAAACAGGCAAACACACTCGAATATCTAGATGTGCACAGTCTATTTAGGTATTCTTTCACTGACATTGGCCCAAGGTGCTTTCTCCCGATCTTTTTTGAGTGGAAATACTTGACATATTCTTGCAAGGTTTATCGCACGTATACTCTCCACATTTTCTTTATCTTATTTTTTGTCTGTCATATGTCTGTCTTTTCATGTTTCTCTCTTCCCCCAATCATTCACATAATCCAGAAGAGAACTGATTCAGAGAAGAGAAGTATACGATGAACAAACTAGCAACTCCTTTAAATATAAAAAAAGAATGGAACAAAAAATGCGAAAAATGCCTTTTCTCAACAAATCTCTAAAGCCAAACAACCATAAAAATTTAAGGCCCTCAACTTCGACTTGTACAAAGGCCTCACCGACCCGACCGACCATGTGGTTGCCTTCGAGTCATCCGCCGACATATTAAAAATTACCAACACATTGAAGTGTCACGTATTCCTCTCCAAGCTGAGAGCATCAACCCTCTGTTGGTTTAACACCCTCTTGGCCTGAGTGATTCCCTTCTTTGGTGAGTTCAAAAGGCTATTAATAACTCATTTTGTCAGTGCACAAAAACCACAAAAGAAGTCTTGGTCTCTCTTGCAAGTTAAATAGAAAGAGGGGGAGACCCTTCGTTCATATATAGCGAGGTTCCAACGGAAAATGCTGGAGATTTAGAATCTTAAAGATCTGATTCTCAAAACTTCCTGATACAGGGTGCTAAGTGCGAACAATTCAAATACACCTTAGGCTTGTGCAAGCCAAGTTCAATCACCAAATTTGTAAAGATGGCCACCCATCATATTGCGGCTGATGAATTAGACCTTACCGGTCGAGAAGAGGCCAGGAAGGTCGCTGCTGACGCCCAATCACAAATTAGGGCACCAGTATATGACAGTTGGTGAGCGAAGGACGACCTCCATCCTCCTCCCCGTCTGTGCTACAAAAATGGCCCACACAACACGGAAAGTCCAAAAGGTGATCGCTGAGACAGGCGTCCTATGTACCTTGGTCAGTGTCTGGCCCACATATCTAGCGACCGTCGACTTAGCCATAACAACTCAAAATAACTCCCCTAAGGATCTCGATGGTCAAGTTGGTGGAGGCAATTCGAGATAAAGATTATTTCAAGAAACCTCAACCAATGAGAACATGGGGCTCTGTCCAAAACCTGAATAAATTTTGCACCTACCACTGAGACCATGATCATGACATAGAGGAATGCATACACCGTAGAAGAATCATCGTAGATTTGATGAAGGCCAAAAAATTGGAAGAGTTCATGTGGTCGACGTAGTCACACACTAATAAGGGAAAGCCCCAGTTGGCGGGGTGAGTGATAAACCACTCCAAACCAACACTATCTAGATCACAAGAATAATGCCCGGGATAGTAGGATGAGGTGGAGAGTCTTCCCAACAATAGTGCATAAAAAGGGTCTGGTCAGGAGTTTTGTGTCATCGCTCTTGTCTCACGGATAACCACACATCCCCAATCATGTTCATGAATAAAGACCTGCCGACAAGAGCTAACCCTTATAACATTATAATCGTCATTACAAATTAACTTAACAAATATCAGTGGGAAGTATACTCATCAACACAAGAAATTCAGTAAAATCGTGTTTGACAAACACTACTTGGGGGCATAGTAGATGACAACTCCATTCAACCCTCTCTTCCAATTCTTAGGAGAAAGAAAAGAGGGCCTTGGTGTAATCACACTGACATTCACCTTGTGGGACATGAAATGGTAGTTCACGAGGTCTGAAGAAGTCTTAGTGGTCGACTCCTTGCCCATGTTAAATGTTATCTTCGGCTGCACTCTGCTGAGCAACTTTCGGGCGGTAACCTCTACCTACCATGTGGTAGTAAATTTCTTTAGGGCGGGGGGAGGTCATTACCATTCTGGAGAGATTGGGAGCAGTCGAGAACATGTTACCTCCGAGCGGTAACCAACGTCGAGAAGGAGCCGCTTAACCTTCGAAGCCAAAGGGAGAGCGGCTTCGAGACCAGCGAGATTACTCTCCAAGTCCTCGCCACTGACGAGGAAACATGTAAATTCTTTCTAATCATCAAAGTTTTTGATTCTAGGTCAAAAGCACTCCTTGTTCAAATCCTTAAAGATAATCAGGACATTTTCACTCGGTCCGCCGCCAAAATGCCCGGAGTCTCCATTGATGTCTCATGCCATCAACTAACTATCAATCCTGTTGTGCAATTGGTGAAGTAGAAGCTGAGAGCATCGACCACCACTTTAGCTTTTGATCGATTCGAGAAAAAGTGAAGAAGCTGATGGAGGTTGACTACATTCATGAGGTTCAACACCTGACGTGAATATCCAAGGTGATGGTATGAAAACTCAATAGCAAGTGGCGAATGTGCGTCGACTTCACCAACCTAAAAGTCGCTTGTGCTATAAATAGCTACCCAATGTCGATGATCGACGTGTTGGTGGATTCAACAGTCAGACACTCTGTGATGAGCTTCCTAAATGCTTTCTTTGGATACCATCAAATTAAGATGCATTCGATCGACAGAAAAAATGACATTTATTATTTGTGAGGGAATACTATTATAATGTAATGCCCTTTGGGTTTAAAAACGTCGAGGCCACATACCAACGGTTGATGTATGTACTTTATGCAAAACATAAAGGAAAAAAAATGTTAAAGTGTATGTGGATGATGTGTTGATAAAGAGTTAAACATCCAAAAAACACATAAAAAACCTCAAAGTAAGATTTGAAACTCTTAGAAAATTTTACATAAAATTAAATCCTCTGAAGTGTATAGTCAGAGCCTCAACTAAAAAAATTTTTAGGTTATCTCCTAACCTCTGAATGCATCAAGGCCAACTCAGAAAAGGTGCAAGCTTTGCTACACATGCCTTCCCCACTAAGCACGAAGGAAGTACAAAAGCTAACCAGCTGTGTAATGGGCCTTAGCCGATTCATCTCCAAGACGGGAGATAAATGTGCAGCATGCTTCAAAGATCTCAGCAATGCCAAGTATTTTGAGTAGACCACAAAAAGCAAAGAAGCATTCAAAAGCCTCAAGAACTCCCTCACTCACCACCGCTCCTTTAGTGTCTAAAGCCGAGTGAAGAACTCTTTTTATACTTCTGTGTCGGGCCCAAAGTTGTCAGTTCAGTACTGGTCTGAGAAGAGTAAGGGAAATAATTCTCTTTCTATTACACAAGGTGAGTATTGAGGAACACCAAAATCAATTATTGCATCATGAAAAAACTAACTTTTGCCCTCGTTACCTCTGCTCGTAAGCTCTGGCCTTATTTACAGACACATTCAATTTGAGTCGTCACTGATCTCCCTCTCAAGTCGGTCACCACAACCGTAGTTCAAAATTTCATTTGGACAAAGCTCATATGTCGCCACGGGCTCCCCTTAATCTTCATAACTAATAACGATACCCAGTTCACCGATTGAAGTGTTGGAAACTTTTACAAAAGCCAAGGGATAAATCTAAAGTTTGCATATGTGCTTCATCCTACACCAACAATCAAGACGAATGAGCCAACAAGATCATCCTGAATCTTCTGAGGAAAGAAAGTCAAAGGAGCAAAGAACAAATTGACAGACCTTATTGTCATTACTTTAGGCCATCCGAACGACACCCTCAACAACGACGGGTCATATCTTTTTCATGCCATTTAAAGGCATGAAAGCAATGCTACTGGTGAGTACACTCACTATAGCCATAGATCCATAACGAGATTAGCCTTTGATAAAGAAAGCTTCGTAGAATGAAAACAAGCCAACTATGAAGGAGCCAAGCTCTCACTCGACCTCGCCAAAGAGGTTCGTTCCAATTCAGCCCTTCCTCAAGAGGAAATCAAAAGGCAAACTATATGATACTTCAACAGACAAGTAAAAGAGAAGCGATTCTTGTCGGGAGACCATGTCCTCAAAACTGCCGACCTAATAGCTCATGGACAAGCAGTCGATAAGCTCAATTAGACTTGGATCAGACCCTTCATTATCACCAAAAAAGTTTCTCCGGAAGAGTATCGACTTAAAACCTCACACGAGATGATGTGCCCAGGACTTGGAGTGGGGACGAGTTAAATTAATTATTTCCTTGATTGAAAAACCTCTTGTATTGATTTAAAGACAATATAACAGAGATAATATTTTGCACTTCCCTTTTTATAAATTAGATGCAATTGCATTTACAAAATTCAAAAAATTTCTGTGCCATCTCAGAAACCCAATTAACTGGGTACTTCGATTCGATTGAACAAATGTCAGTGACGATTTTTAATACACAGGATACATGCCCCCAGAATATGATATTCGACAATCACTTTTCTTGATTATTAAGCTTGAGTTACTTGAAGAAAAAGAAAAAAAAATGACCGAATACTAAATTTCAAGCCGATCGACTGCATAAGCAACAAATAAAAGAAGTATTTCTGTATGATAGGTAAAGGTAAATACAAAAGGTGCACCATTTACAAAACTTTTGGAATGAGAACAAACTCTCAAGGGGAGCAAAGACTCTCTGTTGAAACTCAGACAATGAGTTTTTTTCAAGAACCCTCAATTCCTCCTACTCGCCACATTTCCTATCTTTGCATTCTCTCCTCAATACAGGAAGATGATGGAGAGAGGGAGGATAAGGCTGTCAGAAGACTTAATAATCACTTGTCTACCACTAGCTCTTCAGGTGGGCTAGAGTTCTAGAAGTAACTGTCGAAAGAACGTGTTGTCAACACTTCCTTTCCCTTTGGTGCACCCCATCATAGAGCCTTTGGGACACTATGCCATATGAAAAATAACTTCTAAAACTTTACTAGTAAATATGCTAATACTTAAACATAAGTTTAGAGAATGTGGCCAAGCCTTATTCTTTAAGTTGATTCAAGTGAAGCCAATTTTATGGAGAGGACTTCCAGCAAGTGTGATATCAGGCTCAAATCCTCCCCATTTGCTCCTTGGAGTTGAACAAATATCTGGTAGTAACTGACAAATGGACGTATTGCATTCCTTGGGAACGTGTTGTCAGAGCAACCTTGCCCCATGGGACACTATGCCCGTTCGCGAGGTGGGATGACCTTGGTAGGCTACCTTGTCTGATGTTGCATTTGACACATGACTCGGAGAAAGCCCACTCCTTTGACACTCGACTTGAAAATAAATCAAAGTTAATACATAGCACTAGCAAAACCCATAACTCCTACCGACAAAAAGCCGCCTTCACCCTCAGCTCAACACAATCGACCAAACTCTCAGATTTTATGCTAGCCCGCTAACATGTTTTGAAGATGAGTGCAATTGCCAAAGACTCAGCATCCCTTTATATAGGAGGGAGGGTCAATGAACCAGACAATGGTCTCCCAACAAAAGCCTGTAGAAGATCCCACCTTACCAACGTGGTTCAACAGTTAAAGTTGACATATCATTAAAGTGGCTTTAAAAAAGCTTGTCTCGTTAGAAGTCACGAGATAAAAGAAAGATACCCAATTAAATACGATAAAAGACGATCAACAACCATCTTCAATGCTCAAAGAACTTGAGCCTTACGGATGAAAGAGACTTAGCTCAGGAGGTAATCCAACTTATCAACAAAATCCATCATTTGAAACATCAACGTTGACGTAAGTCTCCTTAGAGACAATAATCTGGTCGAGCAATTTGAGCGAAGTTAAGATAATTTTCGTTAACCGATTTAGGGCTAGCAATCTAAAAACTCCTCTCTAGGGCGAGCAGCCTAAAGACTCCCCTTCGAGGCGAGCATCTAAAAACTCCTCTCCGATACGACAACATAGAGACTCCTTTTTACCTCAACAAAAATAATACACATCGCACAAATGAGCTACAAGCATGAAAGAAATTCGATCAAAATGTTCCAATTGATTTTCATCATGAATATTCCCGCTTTACAAAAGGTTTAAAAAAGCGAGAATCGAGAGGAAAAACTTCAAGGCATAGAAGTCGAAGAACAACCCTCCTCGACGGATTCCTGATCTTTGACAGGTTTTTTAGTTGGAGGGAGACGGGTCGATAACAACTTGACAAACTCGCTCAAATATGCATACTTTAGATCAATCATCTCCAGCTGAACAAACTAGTTGATAACAAATTTTGAGCCGATTTAGAATTGATTTGACCGTTCCACTGCATGCTCTTCAGTTGTAACTGATGAACTGACCTTCACAGACAATTTATTGATTTTCTTCAGCATGACTGAGAGCTATTCCGAGGCTCCTGCTTCTTCCTCAAGACGAGTTTCAGCCTCATATGCACGCCGCAAGGCCTTCTTCAGACGACCCTTCATAACTTTGACCTTCTTTTTTGCCCATGTTATATCCGCCACGACGTCAAAATATGAGTTAGACAGACAGTGGGACGACGTCACACCCAATAACTGATATATTTTTGGTCATTTGGAATAGCTCCAAAGTTTTCAAGTCGTCTAACTTCTCCTTAAAAATTTTGGACCAGAACATTTCCGCGAGCTCCGAGACATGGGACTCCACTTCTGGGGCACACTGAAACCAGTCCCGCTAAATTTTGATGAGGGAGAATCGAGAATCCCTAGAAACAAAGACTTTTTTCCTCTTCTTCTGCATCGGTACCCACTTGCCACTACCATCTATGAGGGAAGAGAAGGGTGAATGCTCATAACCTGCAAGTTATTTCTCCTTCCTTCGCTGAGATCGATCAGATATAGGGACATTGTTCTCTAGCTTAGTGCAAAGGGTAGCACTGCCCTGTCCTCAGACCCAACTCCTAATGCACCTAAACCTGCACTCCAACGAGCACCTCACTCCTCTATTGTCGCAGGGTTAGGAGAAGGCTGACCGACTCTCTCTTTCTATCTAAGGTTGATAAAGCCTGCTGCATCAGGCCGGGGGTCTTTTTGAGCCTCGGTCGACGAAAGTAGCCTCAGCATCAGACCACAAGGTATATGTTGTGGCAGCCTTGTCGCTCCCTATAACACTTGTCAGAATGCTAGGCTTTTTTTCAATCAAAGTTAGATCACTGTTTGAAATCTGCTAAATTATGTGGTCGTTTCAAATGTAGAAATAAGAAGGTCCGAACATGGAATCTCTTTCAGGGACGCTGTCTCACCTTCCAACAATTTCTTCATCCTCAGCTCCTCAGTGGAAGCCTTAGTCGTCTTGTCAACCCGTCACCATATCACCTCTGTATCCGAGGCGGCTCATAACTCTCGAGTCATTCACCCGTGTTTACCTAGTTTGAAAACCCTATTCACTATGTCCTCACATGTATATTGGGTGACAGATAAAATTTTTTCTTCACCAGACGATGCCAAGCCCCTCATTTGAGGGAGATATTCTCTCACTTGTGTGTTTCTCCAGACGGCCAAACTTCTCAGAAAGAGCATTCAGATGCACTTTCAGCTTGTTTATATTGGCTTTCGTCCGAGCTTCGGCTTAGTAGGTGAAGAACTCCACCTTTCCGTCTATGTACCGAACCACATAATCAGTTGACTCCGTTTCAACGATCGTCGGTTGGTTCCTTTTAGTATTCCAAGGAGTTGACGCCTGACCTTGAATACCTTCCAGCGAGATAGAGACATGGATCGTGTTGGCTGCACAAAAAAAATAAAGTCAAGATAGGTTGAGAAATATTGCCTTTACGGATGAACCAACAATCATACTCGTACCAAAGAGTCGATCAACTTCAGGCCAAAGCGAGGATGAGAAACTCTCACCAGGCATGGGTGGAGCACCTGCAACTCCCTTTTCCCTTATCTAAGGACCAACCATGTCCTTTTCCTTTGGCGATGTGCTCTGGGGAGCCTGCCAAGTATTCTCCTCCAATCGATCACCGGGCGCAACTGATTCCTCAGCGGAGTGGTGGCCTAGCCTCTCGCGAACTTTTGATGCTCCAAAGGAACATCATCAGGTGAATAATTTTCGTTATCACCACAATCGGAAGGCCCCCATCTACTACCAACTTTTTTATTCTACTCCTCTGAGCATGCTTGCNCGAATGCCATCAAGAGGCCGTTAGGTGTTTCCTCGAAATTGCTCATTTTACCACTCGCCATCAGAGCACTTGTTGCAAAGAGCAATCAAAGCCTTGAACCAAGGGGAAATGTGGGAACCCCACTCATTGATGGAAATCTATTTATAGTGTGGTGCAGCATGTAAATCCAACGAATCTAATTATTAAATGCTGATTTTAAGATTAAATTTACATTTAATACAACATTTAATTTTCATGTTTTTATCACAACCATTATTTTCAAAAAACAATAAAGTTGGGAATCTAAATATGTATGACCAGATTATAACAACACATATCTTGATCAAAAGCTGAGAAACACGACAAACAAAATGGGTCCCCAATCAAGATGTAACAGAACCAGCCAAGTCAGATAATCAAGAGTTAATTCCATAGTAAGGAAATTGTCATAGGACTCTGTCAAGTCGTTCACTTAATCAACGGGCCAAATAGTAAAGAGGACAAATGAGAGACTCTCGAAGGGAGGCCTGAATGAAAGGCATCTTACCGCTCGACAAACAAGGTGAAGTCATTGGAATACTAGGCCAAGGAACTCTTATACCATCTTCACATGATTCGCCCAGTGATAACCGAGCCAACAAGTGCAGGCCAACGTATAATAAGCAGGCTACCTGCAGTCAGTAATTGTTTATTAATCTAATCAACTGTACCATGTAAATGACCATCATGCCATTAAATTCTCTACATAGGAAAAAAGGGCCAAAATGTAATAATATAACAAAAGTGTCTCTTATACATATAAATAGGAGACCATTTTATTAGAAGAGACTTTGTTGACTCTCATTTTTATTGTTCATTATTTTCTATCACTTATCTTACGTGTTCCATTCCGTAAGTGTAGTTCCCAAATATTTTTGAGTTCAACACATAAGATTGCGTGCTACGTATCTAAATTTCCGCATNGAGACCATTTTATTAGAAGAGACTTTGTTGACTCTCATTTTTATTGTTCATTATTTTCTATCACTTATCTTAAGTGTTCCATTCCGTAAGTGTAATTCCCAAATATTTTTTAGTTCAACACATAAGATTGCGTGCTACGTATCTAAATTTTCGCATATATTAATGATGTAATTTTCTTGTTTAATTAAATTAAATTTATTTTTTATATTATGTTAATCAATAAGTAACTATTTTTTGAACTAATTAGTTAGTAAAAAAGTTTGTTAAACTAATTAATCAGTGGGGAATATTTTAATCAATATTTAGTTATTTAATAAAATAATTAATCATTCATTATTATTAAATTGATTAAACATTAAATTATGATTTAATTTTTTAATTAATCATGAATTACTTACATAATAAAAGCATATTAATTATAACTGTTTAAAGTAAAATAATTAATAATTAATCAAATTAATTTGATATAATTTATTATTTATTTTCTTAAGTTATAATTAAGGGTGTTTGGGATAGCTTATGAGTTTCAGGATAAACATCTTATTTTGAAATGCAGCCCACGAGCGGGTCGCGGGGCTCGATCCACGACTTGTATTTATTATAAAAATTCAAACACCATTCCAAATAAATTGACCAAACAAGCGAAGGTGTTTTAAAAACGACGCCAGCTCCTTGAACTCCTTAAAAGTTTTGAAAACCACTGCACTTATAAACTGCCCAAAAGGGCCCTAAGACTGCTCAAAACCTCCCCCCTTTCCCCCTCCAGCCCTAAACCCCTCGGTGACCGTCCCCGCTCTACTGGTTTCGCCTGAAGCACTCTCCCATCGTCCCTTTTCCCCACTCCTGCCCGAAAACCTCGTGTCAGGATCGTGGTGTACGAAGACCTCCGAACCTCCCGTCTTTCTACTCGTTCAGCTCTGCTCAAACTCGAAACCATTGAGGAAAAGAAGCGAGAAGTTGCAAAGGAAACCCTCGTATTTTCTACCACTCTAAAACCAGTTAATCAGCCTGCCAACAGGATTGAAGGTAAAACGAGGGAGAGAGACGGGATTTAGCCTTCAGGATTTAAGTTAAAGCTTGTTTAAATTTTTCTCCAGTTCTACTCCTCATCCAGTTCAACGCTGCTTAGTTTTTGGCTGCCATCATCGTGGTCACTACCATTGTTGCAGCGTTCTTCATTGGTTGGTCAAATGATATAAAATGTTCTATTTATGTCTTTTATGGTAATTAGCGGTCATTTGGTCTTTGGCTTTACTAATCATTCTTTATTAAAAAAAATATGGTTCATGATAGTTATTGTGAGAAGTGCTGAAGTTGTCCCCAAGTGTCATTGAAATATCTCTCTTTGCGGACGTATGCGAATCAATTTAATATCGAACACGAAAATTAGTTGTGTTTGATTGTTGATGTGTGAATTTCTTGATTTCTGCATTGTTTTGCATAATAATAATTGGTATCCGAGCTTTGAGTGCGTGATCGGAGCGTAGTTCAGTTTCGACAGCAGCAAATCCGACATTTGTTTCCGGCGTTTGCTGCAGCAGATGGCTGACGTATTTTGCCGGCAGATATTGAGGTTCGGCCGCAGACCGGCGACATACTGATGGCTTGGACATGCAGTTAGAGTGATTGCAGGAATTTGCGGTCGGTCTGACAGTCAGATGACGATTCCGACGGAATTGGTGACAACAGGCGATAGTCCTAGCGGAGCTTCCGACCATAATAGGTATTCTGTTTGATGAATTCTTATAGGAAGAAAATTTCAGTGATGGGAATAATGAATATTAGCACGATTTCAAGTTTTTTAACATTCATTATGACAGTGTACAAATTGATTCATGAGGTGGTTACGCATCCCGTCAAAATCGATGTGATGAAATTCAACCATAAAGAAAATTTTGATATGCGAGGTGATGAATGCAATGTGCTTTTTGAATCTTGAGAAAGTCCTGGATAACAATGAATGTTCTGAAGAGACGCCAGAGAGAGATTGATTCAAGATGGACCAGGGTGCATGTGGATTGATCTAAATTTGTTTGATCTAAGAGATCAAATATGGAGTGATAATGGAAACTTCCGCATGGAACTTATGAAGGATGTTGAAGAATATATATCTCACGAAGAGCGTGAAGAATCATCTCTATATAAAGCGTCAACTTTACAAATTTCAAATAAGACGTGGGTTATTATTGATGAGCAATTGAATGACTTCACAAAGCTGTTAACAGATCAATTAAATTTGGGTGAAATGTTGAGAATGAAGACAAGACACTCTTGTTGAATTTGTTCTTAAATGAGTACAAAATCTTCACAATGATACTCATTTATGGGAATGAGATCTTGAATTATGGCGAAGTGACTACGACGCTATGAAATCATGAGTTCCGTCGAAGAAACAATGAGTTCGAAAAGATGGAGTCAGCTGAGACACTTACAGTCTAACGTGGCATATCTGAGAAGATGAAAAATTAATAAAGAAAGGTGACAATGTCAACACTTTTGAAAAGTGGGATTAGTCTCGTGGGTGTAATTTTAAAAAAAGTCAGCGTACTTTCAGTTTAGAGACTGATCATTGGAAAAAAATTGTCTGAAGCTGAAGATTGTAAAGTAAGTTGCATCTGAGGCGAAAACCAATTTCATTTTAGACATGTGAAAAGACGAATTCAAATGTGTTGTTATCTGCAGTTTCTTATAGTTTATTTACAGATGATTCGTGTTGGATTCTGGACACGGGTGCTACTTATCACATTTGTCCATATCGACGGTGGTTCTGTAAGTACAAGAAGATGGATAGCAGTGTAGTAATTATGAGTTACGATCAAGTTTGTTGTACTATTTATGTAGGGAGTATCTTTATCATGATGCATGATGATACTGTGAGGGAGCTAATCTATGTTAAACATGATTCAAATGTCAGAAAGAATTTATTGTCTGTTGGAGCTTTAGAGTCATAGGGTTATAAGATACTTATTGAGGCAGGAGTTGAGGATGTCTTGGAGCACTAGTGTTTATGAATGGAGCTCGCCAACACAACCTTTACTTTCTTCTAGATAGTACAATGATTGGAACGACTGCTATTACTGTTGATTCTTCTGATGCCACTATGTTGTAGCATATGCGACTAGTTCATGCTGGAGACACTTTACTTCAGGCTTTGGTGAAACAAAGATTGATCAAAGGAGCGAGCACCTACATGTTTGATTTCTCTGAACACTGTGTAATTGAGAAGAAAATACAAGTATCTTTGGGTACGGTCATCCATAGTACAAAATATTTTTTAAAGTATGTTTACACTGATGCTTGGGGCCATACGAAGACAATATCATTCAACTAGCGAAAATATTTTGTCACTGTTTTGATGATTACTCCATGTATGTCTGGGTGTATACTAGGAAGCGCAAAAGTGAGGTGCTGAAGATTTTTATAATTTGGAATAGGTAGATTGAGACTCATACTGATAAAAAGATTTGAATGATCAGATCAGACAATGAGGGCGAATATATTTCAGATGCGTTCTTGCAAGAGTGTTAAAGAGCTGTGATATCTTAAGAAAAATATACAAGTGTCTTTTGGTACTGCCATCGACAGTACAAGATATATTTTAGAGTATGCTCACATAGATGTTTGGGGCTCTTCGAAGACAACTTCATTCAATGGGCGAAGATACTTTGTCACTTTTATTGATGATTACTCCATGTTTGTTTGGGTGTACACCATAAAGCTCAAAAGCGAGGTGCTGAAGATTTTCATTGGAAAGTGAATTAAGACTCAGATTGATAAAAAGATCTGATGTATCAGACAAGATACTAGAGGTGAATACTCTTTAGATGCATTCTTGCAAGAGTGTCAGAGGCTGTGATAGAGCACCACTTCACTGTTTACACAACAAAACAGGTTGACAAAGATGATGAACCAAACTTTGGTGGAGAAAGTTCGGGGTATGTTATCCACTGTTGGGTTGGATAGAGTCTATTGTGCCAAATACATTAACTATACCTATCACTTAGTGAACTGTTTGCCATCTGTAGCTATTGGGAAGAAGACTCTAAAAGAGATATGGTCAGAACATCCTGCTAGAGATTATGACTTGAGAGTTGATCAGTAGTGACAGTAGGAGGGCAATATTCTTAACCATAAACCTAGTTCATCATGCTTGTATCAATCACATTGATGTGAGGTATAACTTTGTTCAGGACTTGATTGTTGATGACAAAGTTCTGTTGAAAAAGATATATACGAAAGAGAAATCAACGGATATGCTCAGGAAGGTACTATTAGTCTTGAAGTTCACATACTGCGAGAGTCTGGTGAATATTCGAGCTCAGGACTGATTGCCTAGTCGGGCATTTTGAAGAAATACACGAGAATTGATCTCTTCGGGAGGGGGGCATGTAGGCAGCCATCTTGTTGCAGTTGAAGTGAAGTTTGCAACTGATTTGGTCATCTATCACTTATCTGGAAGTAAGAGATGATGTGAAAATTGTTGTATTTATGTATTTTATTGTAATTAGGGGTAATTTGATCTTTTGATTTTATTTACTTATATGCCCTAATCCTCCTCTATAAAGAAGATTTATGATTCATGAGAGAGTTATGATGAGAAATGCTGAAGTTGTAACCCATAGTTTTTGCTTTCTCCGCATCCGGTGCTAGTGAAATCTCTCTTATTGTGGACATAGATGAATCAATTTAACGCCGAACCACGTAAGTTGTTTGTGTTTGATTGTTTTTGTGTTAATTTCTTCGTTTATGCATTGTCTGCATAACATCAAAGACATGTTGTTGACAACTTTGCCACGGTTGAAGACATCTGATCTTTTGCCTATGATTAATTGACCTTATTTAGGATTTTTAGTTTGCTTTTGTTTGTTTATGCTTTGTAGACGACCATGGCATACTTCAATAGGGGAGGCTAATGACATGTTGTACTGCTTTTTGTTTTTGTATAAAATTTTTAAGGTTAATTGTATGCGATAAGACTTTACCTGAGAAGAATAAATTTTGGTTGATTTCTCAATTCACTGAGGTTTGCATGTTGTTTGGAGGACTTAGTTAAGAAATTTTATTCAAAGCTCTTAAAAAATTCTCCAATTTTATCTTTTGGTTGTGTTGTGCTTTAAAAATATCAAGATTTAGTTCTTAATATTGAAAAATAGTTTGTGGGATGTGAAAGCATCCGAAAGACAGCCCTAAAAATAAATCAGACACCTTGAGCGGTCCTGACATATTTTAATTTTAAAAGCTGAGTGTAGAGTAATTCGGTGTGGAGTTTTTTCGAAAAGCTTATTGGATTGCCCCAAACTATGAGGCATGCCAATTGAAAATTTTCTTAAATTAGAGTGGGAGACTTTGCCTTGGCTATGGAATTCCATGGAAGCTAAAGAAAGTCTTACCATAGAATCTACACATTGTCATCCATTGCCTTTTTGATTAGCTAGCTTGATAATTTGCGAACATCATTGAAAGAAACTTGAGCACAATCAGAATTGAATTGCTTTTGATCTTCATTAAATCTATAGACTCACTAACTCTACATGGTTTCGTTTTTAACTCATTTATGCTGCATCGTGATTTATGTATAACTTTAGAATTAGCTTTTGTTAAGCCCCATCTCTATTTACCCCTTTCAGGTTAACTTTGATTTTTTTTTTTTTTTTTTTGTCTGCGTCTTGCTGCTCGGCTCCTTTAAAGTATTTGGAAACAACATTAATAACTTCCTATTTATTGGAAGAAATTTTCAACAGGTACAAAAATACCAGCTTTATTTTTTATCTACAAGCCTGACAGGCCTAGGAAACATCAGGCGTTTTTGTGTTGTGGAATTATATATTTTTCTATTCTTTATTTGAATTTATTTCTTTCTTTTTTTAACATAATAGCTATTAATTAACTCAAACATTAAAAAATTGCTTGAAATTTTCAGGAACATGTTAAAAAAATACGAAAAAAAATTTCTTGTATTCCTTCTCCAAACAACAAATACTTGCCAAGGGACTTGGCAGAGATCATTTTTTTTATTCTTCAAGCTTTGATTTTTATTTGAAAGGATTCCAAAAATTGATCTGCATAAGGCACAATTGTAGTAGACTTTGGTATAGGTTTGCAATCTTTATGGTGAGATTCTATTTTTTATTAAAAAAAATTGGGGTCAATTGATCTTGTTAGACGGACTTGATAGAATAGGCGTGTTTGAATTTCGAAATCCCTATGATAAGGTTTTAATCTTCCATAAATAAAAGATTAGCTATCCATGAATGGGTTAGATTTGAGAAGAGGTTTATGTGACGAATTATCATCAATGAGATCATATGAAGATGTCTAAGAAGTGAAGTTCCTCTCAGAAATTTGGTGGTTCAATTATGAATTTTTTTTTTTTTTTTGAATTTCTGATCATTTTTGGATGATCTTTGTTGGTTTTTCTTCAGTCATTTTGCCATGTTGTTTGATTTTTTGATTTTCAATCTTTTTCATGTCTATGCTTCTTCCAAAAATTTACAATGCATAGTTCGGCTATTTTAATTTTTTTAGTTTTTTTAATATTGGATTACTTAATGTTGAAATTGTGATGTTTATAAATTTAAATAAGTTCTGAGATTGTATCAGTGATTATAATCTTGGAAAATTTGTAGATATGTGCTGACAGTATGAAATATCTCTTTGAATTTTTTCATATTAAAATACATTCATTCGGCAGGGTAGAAAATACATAGTGATTTTATAAAATTTGCTAATTTTTTAATTCTAGACTCTAATTTTTTTTTGCTTTCTATACAGTCATCAAAATTGGCTGAAAATTTTTCTGGATGTTTTTCTTGATGTGTTGACTGTTCATAAAATTTTCACAATCTTGGCAAAGTAAAAAAATTTTGGAGTAGTTTTTGTTGGCAATTTTTGCATCATGCTATTTACTATAAAAGGTGAGTTTTCTTACATTCTTAATGTTTTTGGAATGGGAATTCTTTAATATGTAATCCCATAGGATTTTATGATTTTTAAACACATGAAACTTCCTAAGTTTTTTTTTTTTTTTTCTTTTTTTTCTTTTTTGAGTTAAAATTAGCATGATGATTCTCTCCACCCTTACGATTGTCTCATGATAGAGGGAGAAGTGTGTTAGGGATGAGGTGAAATGCTATGTCTAGCTTATGCTTCAATATTTACCATATTCAAATGTAGTTATAATATAAAAAAATTCAATGGAGGGGACAGGATGGCAACAAATGGTTTTATTTTGGTTTCTGCTGTTAGTGATGCCAGGGGACTCCTTGTAAAAATTTCTACATTTCTAATTATCTAACATTCATCGTAGTAAACCTTTTATTTTCTAGAAACATGAATTTGATGGAACTGATGATTTATTGTTTTTTTAATTGTGACACTCCTTAGCCATATTGGATGCCTCTTGAGCTTGTCTAAGAAGATTTGAATTTTGATTGAAAGTGATGACCCGGCTCCGAAGCTTCTACATGACAACGCTAATGTTTTTGAGGATTTTTTTCCCAGAAGAGGCTAAGTTCTTGGGATGACTTTGAGAATTTATGGCACCTCCAAATTCTTACTGATAGAATTAAAGACTAATGGAATAAGACATTCAGTAAAATATATCTAACTTCAAAATTGAATTGGATCGTTGGAATGAAGTATGATAATTTTTTTTGCTTATCAATGCGTTTTCTTACTGCCCTTTGATGTATTGTGTAATAGGCCTCTATAGAGATTTTTTTGTAATCTTCATATGTTATTCAAAGCTTTTGAATCAACATGTATCTCTTAGGTATTTAGATGAATTAAGACCATCTACCGAGACTTATGCCTTCTGAAGCTCTTGAACAAGTAGAAATCTATGCTTTTTGAGACCTAACATAGAAAATGAACTCCACACTTTTTAAGGCTAATACCTTTTGATGTTCTAGATGAGTAAAGATCATGTTTCTTATGAAAACTTTCTACCAAGTACTTTGAATAACACTTGCTATCCTTCAATTTTCTTTACCCGTGTGCCTTTTTGGGTTTTGGTGGAGACATTGTCTATCGATTTCCCTCATGAGGTTATTCTAGTTTGGGCCTTATTTAACATTAGCTAGTCATTGTGGCTTCTATGCCGATGTGCATTTTGGTGTGCATTTTATTCTTTTAATAGTTTGACAAAGCTAGCCTTTGTGGCTTCCATGCTAATGTTCATTTTGGCTTGCATTTTTATTTTATTTTAATATTTTGACCAAGCTCCTCAAATTATTAGCTTTAGTCTGTGATAGGGAGGGTTGTTAGAACTTCTCTAAGCATTAGGCCTACCCAAGACTATGAAAATGAGGTGTTGCCCCAATAGCTCAACTTGTGGTGGGAAAGGCTGAGAAAAATCCAAAAAGTTTTTGACCTATTCTAGATTGTTCGTCAAAGTATTACCTAGTAGTTTTAATCAATGTTGGATATGTCGAATTGAGTCCCCTTTGGATGATTGCACCTTGATTGGGTTGTGATCGTCACCATGTATTTTTCAAATCAATGGTAAAAATGATTTATATTTAGATCCTCGTCGCCTTTTCAAAGCTATGGTTATGACTTTTCTTAGTGTTTGTGATCTAGTTGCAGACACTGCATGTTGTTGAGGTTCACTTAAAAGTTTCTTGTAAAACTCTTATATGGGCAGGTTGTTTTAGCAAAATAGTTGCTAGCAAGGTTGCTTTGAATACATAGATGAATAATACAAGAAAATAATTGCTTAGCTACAGCTGTGCCTGGTTGTTAACACAAATACCCCTTTGAGGTTGTAGTTAGGGCTGCCTCCCAATCTTGATTTGTTGTTAGTTGCTTGATTGTTGATGTAAATTTCCTTTCGAGGTTACAATTAACGTTGCATCTTATCATTATCTTGCTTCTCATAAATTGACACATCATCATTTAATTAGAGGGATTGCTCAACTATAATTATGTTCAGTATGTTGACGTGACATCTTTTAAAGGCTATAATTAAGGTTGCCCACTTGCCTAGGGTTTTTTGCCTACATATGGCATCAAATTGTTTCATGTTTGAATATTTGCGATGATTGATAGATTTTATCGTCTTAGTGTTATGTGAAAATTTTGCACAAATATATAAGATACTTAGGGAGTAACTTATAGAAAATAGGATATTTTTTATGTGGAGATTTTGGGAAGGGAAAAGTCATAGGGCTTGAATTATTTAAAATATACCACTAGTTTGAGTCAGATTACAGACGATGCCTTCCCTCACATTATGACAAAACACTTGTACAATGCATTAGACATGAATTTCAAAAGGTGATTTTCTTAATAGATGTAGAAGGGGGCTTAAAAGCATTAGAGTTGTCATCAAGAGATTGTTGGTGTATGTTCAATCATTCCCTATGACTAATAAGTTGCGCATCGATCTTGGTGTTGATGATTGTCATTAGCCGGTTGGCCACCATAAACATTGTTGATAGTTGGCAATGATTGTGTGGGTGATGAACATTGACATTGGTGTGGATGGGTGTCAATGTTGGTGTTGATGATCGGTGTCTATTTTGTTTATGAAGACCGACATTGATGTTGGTGTCAATGACATGCATTAATATTGATATTTGTGATGGTTGTCAGCACTTGAGTTGTTAGTAGGCGTCATTGTGGGTGTCGATGATAAGTGTGTCAATGTTGGTGGCAAGGAAAAGGTTCATTGTTAATGTCGATAGTAGATTACAATATTAGTGTTAATAGTGTAGCCCATGCGTTGATGACAGGTGTTAACCTTATTGGCGATGACATCATCATCTTTGTTGGTAAGATGTTAAGGTTGGATTTGACGATGAGTGTTATCGTTGATGTTGACAATGGGCGTCGATGTTGGTGTTGGTGTTGGTTGCCAATCTTATTGGTGGCAGCGAGTGTCCGACGATGATGGACTTCAACATTGGTGTTGATAGGACTTAGCCTTGGAGGCAATGTTGGATGTTTGTATTGTCATTGATGATGGGCATTAGCTTTTGTGTTGACGACGGGCATTAAATTTAGTATCGATGATAGTGTTAAGCTTGTTGGAGATGATGAGTGTCAACCATGGTGGCAAAGTGGGATATCAAGTATTGGACAAATAGTATTCTAAATCCTCTCTTATTGAATTCTTTTTATGGTTTTATCATAATTTCCTTAAATGTATAGTATGGACTATTTATATATTTTTGGAGAGGGATATTATGGTTATTTTGAAGAAAAAATAGAATATTCCATAGAACGACTCATGTTGATCCTTTTTCTTCTATGATGTTATTTAGTTTTTTTTTTCTTAATGTCTCACTGATATTAAAATTAAGTGATCTTTGACTCGCCATATTTTATTTTATCAAGATGCTTGTTTTGAGTACAAGTATATAAAATTCATAGATCATTTGATTTATTAAATGTCCTGAAATTTAAACTATACTTTTGAACATTTGATTTAGATCTATTTGAATAGATCAATATATTTTTGGTATCTTTGAGATTGTCTCATTGAAACATCATTTTGATTATATGTTTTGCTAAAAATGAAGTTAAGATGATTCAAAATTAATTGTGAAAGTTTTTGATTCAAATACTTTGTGATCTAAGAATTGCATTAAGATTCTTGTTTGATCAGATAATTTTTTTGGTGCTATATCAATTTTTATCACTTGAAATACATCACACTAGCAAGGAAGTCTTTCTTAAATTCTATGGTGGTAAGATTACTTTGATTCGTGTTTTACTTGCTAGTTATTTAGGTGATTATTTGAATTACTTTGATTTATCTTATTGCTTTACTTTTATTCTTATTTTTGATCTTATGAACAACCTTTTAGATTGTTATTGATTATGTGATTTCACGAAAATAATTACTCACGAAATGTGTGCAATCTATTTCTTGTGTAATTTTATAAAGTAATCTAAGAAAAGATATAATCATGCTAAAATATTTCATTTTCCTGATAGTTCATGAGAAATTGTTTTGTAGTTGATTGGAGTGAAAAAAAGATTAATTCTTTTTTTTTATGAAAAAGAAAATATAAAGCTATTATTGGTAGTTCTCATTAACAACCTGCAACATCTTATGTACTAGATATAATTGTCGAGTCTTTCTGTCACGACTTGCCTAGTACTTAGAATTAACTAAGGCTGGAACTTCGGTCAGACGGTATTTCATTTCTTTTTATTTTTCATAAAACTTTAGAAACTTCCAATATATGTAAGAGCTACTCATCTACGACGTGCAATAAAATTTAACTTAAAAAAACACCAACATCATCTGTAAATAATTATCTCAAATCAACATATAAAGTGTCTATATACAAAAGTAAACATTAAAAGAAAACTAAAATCACATCATAAACTAGTATCTATCAGCTGCAATTCTACTCATATTAACCAAGTCTCTCCTACCGCACATATCAACCTAATTTTTTTTTTGAAAGAAATCATTAATTGCAACCGTAAGTATGACTTAATGAATAATTATAATCTAATATGTATAAATTCTTATGTTATGCTATGCATGAATGACCAAAAGAAAAGTACAGTTCATTTATTTATAAAGTCTTGAACTTTCACTTTGATTTTATTCTTTCCCATTTCACTTTATATATTTAACATTTTAATCTCTTTAATAATCATAATAAGATTACTGTTATACTAGAACGTATCCTAAAAAATATGCGTGAAGGCACCTTCAAAATTGTACTTTAAGATACCCTCAAATTATACTCGAAGGTGTATCTTTATCATTTTTTTTAATGTGCACTGGTGCATTGCATCCTCTGCAAGTACCGTTTAGGTGTAATTCTTTATGTCTTAATTCTTTAATATTTCATATCATATAAAACCTTTTAAAATTTACTTTCACACGTCAATTATTTTTTTCCAATTGTGATATAATTTCAAACTTTCAAAATGTCAGACATCAATGAAATATTTGTTTTTGATTATTTAATAAAATAATTATTCATTTAATAAAACATTAATTTTATGCATAAAAAAATAATCACTCATCTTTGCTTACAAGAAACTTCAGAAATAGCTTAACCCTTTAAGTGTTTGCATTTTGTCTTTACACTTAAAGACAAAATGCAAAATGAATATATTCGTGATAGGGTTGGTGTAGCTCTAGTGATGGACAAAATTAGATAGAGTCTTCTTAGATTGTTTGGTCACATTAAACGTCGCACATCTGAGGATCCGATTAGGAGAGTAGATGTTTTAGATTTGACTTATGTTAAGAAAGACAGAGGTAGTCCTAGGAAGACTTGGGTTTATTGTATAAAAAATGATCTTAATTTATTAGAACTAAATGAAAATATGACACGAAATAGGAAGACTTAGGCAGAGTGTCTTTACACTTAGAGACAAAATGCGAAATGAATATATTGTGATAGGGTTGGTGTAGCTCTAGTGACAGACAAACTTTAATAGAGTCGTCTTAGATGGTTTGGTCATATTAAACGCCAACTATCTGAGGATTCGATTAGGAGAGTAGATGTTTTAGATTCGACTTATCTTAAAAAAGGTAGAGGTAGTCCCAGGAAAACTTGGGCTTATTGTATAAAAAAAGATCTTAATTTTTTTAGAAAGACAAAGGTAGACCTAGGAAGACTTGGGCTTATTGTATAAAAAATGATCTTAATTTACTAGAAGGAAATGAAAATATGACACTAAATAGGACGCAATGGAGAAAAAAGATTCATGTAGCTGACCCCACGTAGTGGGATTAAGGCTTTGTTGTTGTTGTTTGTTGTACAGATTGTTCTTTTAAACTTCCTGTAGACTGTTTGAGATTTTTCCCAGTTCTCTAAACTTTTACATTTAAACCAATTTTTATTACATAATTTCTTATATTTTATCTTTTCTTGCATATTATTATTCCACCACAAATTATTTTTATTTATAGAAACTTTTCTTATGATTCTCCATGTAATTCTTTTCTCATTTGTTTAATAGTGTTTGTTACTTTTTCCCACATAGCATTTGCATCTTCAAGTATATCCCAAATTTTGAAATCTTGAATTTTACTCATAAAAATAATTTTATTTCTTGAATCGTTTTGTGCATCAGACTTCTTTAATGAACAAATGTTGAGGAGTTTAGTAACTATCTCCTTGATAACTTAATGAATTTTTGATGTGAAGCATCTCATATTTTAGTTGATAGCTTAACTGCCTTGCTGGATATGTAAGTGGTGACAAGTGACAGCCAACTCGGAAGGTTTCGACATGAACACTTTCAAGCATTGTGAAGAAGATTGATAAGTTCTGCTTAAAATTTACTTTTTTCTTCTCAAATAGTGTTGAGATAGCAAGCATTTGATTGAATAAATTCCCTCCAAAAGTGGCTATTCTATTTGGAGTTGGCATTTCATGTCCAAATTCTTGATTAATACAACCACATGAAAAATGTTGAGAAATTTGTGACCAAATATGATATTGTTGGCAGATGCTGCTAAATCACCATAAAGTCAACTTGCTGTTTTGTCCCAAGAAACTTGTGATCTCCTCATATGACTTCAGGGTCATGAGTCCTTTAGGAATGCACCTCTCTCCAAATAATCTGATTAAAGATTTGTTGATTGCAATTTTCTGTGCTTAATCCTAGCTTCTCAACTAAGTGGTAGAATAAACTATTGATTGAGCCACCATTATCAATGAAGTTTCCGAGAACCGCATACTGGTTTATCATGGTCTCAACCATCATTTCATCATCATAGATTTTTCAATAGATTTGGAAATCCTCATTTGAGAAGTATATAATGTGAGAGTAAATAGAAGTGAAGTATTTCTTAGTAGTGCCACTTTGGGTTAACGGGTGAAGTTTATGTTTGACTTGAAAATGATTGGTATGAATACAGTCAATCTTAACCCCATCCGTTTATTGAATGGGTGAATAACCTTAACCCTATTCAACTTGAACACATCCAAAATAATACAGCATGAAAAATACTTAGTTTGTGATAGTTTAATGTCAACTAAACAAAAAGTTGACTTAGTTATCCAATTTGGACATGATAGCTACAAAAAAAAAAAAATACAGTTTAATATATTTTTTCTTGAAATTAAAAGAATCAAATTGTTAAGTAATTATTTTTGGGTCGACTCATACCCAAATTAGCATGGCTCAAATTAGCCGGACGTGAACCTTTACCAATTTTCTTGGTCACTTGAGCTAAACCCAAACTAGACCTGAATTTGAATTTTTCACATCGGGTTTGATGCAAGATTTTAAGTTGGATTTAATATTGACACTCCTAGTTTATCTCATGATAATTGAGTCACTTTACACTCCTTTGTCAAGGGACTTCAATGCTTGCTCCTAGAGGTGCCAATTCAGTTCATGTAGTAAGTTTTGGTAGGGGTGTAAGTGAGCCTCGCTAGCAGGCTTGAGCTCAACTCGTCAACGAACTTGCGAGTTGAGCTTATCAAGCTAGAACTTGAGCCCAAAATCAAACTTATTTATTAAACAATCTCAAGCTTAAGCTCGTCAAGGCTTGGCTCGTTGGCTTGCCAGCTGGCTCAACTAGTCAGATTTCAATCATATTGATGCGTTCTCTGGTGAATTGCCGCAATACTTCTCCTTCTCTATTGTCATCAATCACTTGGATGGCTGCTACTGTGAGCTTTTATGGAAAATTCATTCGATCTTGCGAGCCAATTGCGAGCTTTCTGTTCGTTCCACAAGCTGAGCTCGACTCAAGCCTGAGCTTGTATTTTGGTAAACGAATTGAGCTCTACTTAGGCATGACTTCCAATATTTTTTTATCAGTGGTAGAGGAGGAAATAATCATTATAACCCAAGGGTTGGAAAAAAAAAAAGGGTGTGCATTCATGTACTTTGTTGCTTTTTTAATAGATTAGCCATCATTTGTGGTGGGTTTTTAGCAATGATACATTTAATTTGACCCTCTCTGAGTCCAAGGACGAGAGATATTTTAGCTATTGAGGGGTTGGTGTCAACAACTATGTGATTTGCCTTGGTGATTTGGTAATGTATGCACATAAACTGTCTTCTCTTTCTGTCTACTACAATACTGAGTGTGAGTAAGAGGCCTATGAGAGCTCAAAATTGAGCACAAAATACTCAATCAAGTTGCTGACAGTGGCGATATATGCTATTTGCGGATATGAGTAACAACTAAGTTCTCTTAAACTTGGGAGGGGCTTGTTAGTTTAAAATCTTCATTTTATGAGAGGTATGATTTATGAGAGGTATGACGAGCACCACCGATGCTAGTACTAGGAGTGCCAATGATGGATCTTTTACTCTTGTTTAATGAAACTTTGGTCTTGGCTGATCCGTTTGAGTAGCGGTAACAAAGGATCAGGTGGGTTCACTTCAATTGCTTGTGTAAGATAATTGATCTGAACTGATAGTTTAGCAAATCACACATTGGCATGCACCTGAGATACCAAAGTAGTTGTAAAAAGTACAAGATTTGATGTCTCCAACTTGGTGACTAGAACCACCTTTTTCATTGGTAGAGGAATATATGGATTATGAATATTGTTGTTGTTTTCACACATTGTTTTCTTTCAATTCAAAAGGATTTCCCACAGAGAATGCCAAATATGAACACAGAAATTTCTTGATTATTCAGATGAATGCATTGGAAAAGTAATACATTATGAGAGTTAGTGAATTTAAGAAATTTGAGTTGAACTACTATCAGGAATAAGTAAGCAAAATATAACCAAACTAATTTTCAAGTACTTCAGTATTACAGCTTCTATCTATTATGCAAGGCTAGGAGTTATTTTATTTTGGAAAGGATTCGCGAGAATGTAATTTAAATCAGTTCTTGAAATTCAAAAAGATACTGTGAAGTGATGATATATGGTTCACTTATATCTGCATTTTATAATTCCTGCAAGGGAAACATTCTGGGCATTATATTTGGATGCTAATTAAAATATCGAACTATTGCTTTCATCAATGAATTTATGTCATGCTTTGATTGAGCCCTGAGTTACACAAGTGAGTACTAAATTAACATCTTTCTTTGAATGTTGATTGATTATGTTATGTCTAAGTGAGTTTGATTGACAAACTAGATATCTGCATGGATATGAAAAGATCTAAGCGGATTTACTTGTGTTTGAAGGGAACGAGATTTTTGAGTGAAATTTGACAATTTGTTTATGTACTTTTAGATTGATTGCATGGGGATCTTCAGTTTTGGGCAAATTTATTTTTCATATGAGTCCTTTGCTAGGACACATGCATTGAGAAACATTTTCTAAATTTGCAACTGGAATTTGCAGCATGTGCTACTTCAAGTAGCTCACGGCTTTGCTTTACCAAAAATCTCATAATTTAGATGGTTCCTCTGTTTTCTGTTACTTGCGTATGCGATCTGTTTTTTTGCACCCATTCCCTGAAATGCAATTTAATCTATGTCAAGGTTCCTTGTTTACTTCAATACTCTGATCAGTAGTCTTTATTGCAGCTATTGGTGAGCTTTGTAATTTTACTTGAGGTAATTTATGAGAGCAAAATATGTCGGACACAGCAGCTTTTGATATGCATGATGTTCCACAAGGTCGGCTCCCCGAGCATATTGAGCTTCGGAGGACCCGAGTATTTTGCAAAGCTGATGCCCCAATACATGTAAGAGATATTCATTATTATTATTATTATTATTAGTATTATTTAATGCTAATTTTTATGCTCTGCATTGTCATTGTTTTTTAATCTAATCATCATGTTGTGTACGCTATTCCTTGTTTGGTAGCTCTCTGTTGTATAGAATAATTTTGATTTTCTTTTTAATTTATGATCCTTGAGATAGAAAGTGATGGTATCAATTTAATATGATGTTGATACATGTAAGGGAAACTCTCCGATGATGTTGTGAACGACTTCATTGTTAAATAGCTTTATGATGGATGTTTCATTTTTGTTAGGGGTAAACATTTTAGATTTTGAAATTCTGTATCATCTGTATCTAATACTTTATTGTTTTATCTGTTTAAGATTGAAATACTTGAATTCTTTAGACAGAGGATGTCGAATATTCTGGTGCTTATGCGGCGATGGGCTTTGACAATAGTTTGCAACTAGACGATTTTCACAGAAATTTCAAAGTTGAAATAAAGAAGCTTTCAAATGATGTTATTGAATTTGACATGATTGGGATCGACGCTTCTTTGGCTAATGCATTTAGGAGGATTTTGATTGCCGAGGTATGCTTGTTAGTGTAATCCACTCTTTGAGGTATTGTGTTTGGTAGGGTTTCCTTTCTTTATGGATGGATGCGGTCTAATCCGATGTGTATTCAAGGATTTTGTTTGTTATCTGGAATAACAAATTACATAATATTTTGAACTGATATAATGATTTCATAATATTTTGGGCTTCCCAACCGATTTTCATGACTATCTTTTAAGTCTTCTATTTATTTCACAAGTTCAAGATGTTGAGTTTTTGTACGCATGGATATTCTCTGGAATATGTAATTTTCTCCTTGCCTTCTTAGGTTCCAACAATGGCCATTGAGAAGGTTCTCATTGTTGACAACACATCTGTGATGGCTGATGAGATACTATCCCATAGGCTGGGCCTTCTACCAATCGAGGCTGACCCAAGGCTATTTGACTTCCTCTCTGGTTTGTCTAATAGTTCCATTTTTCTTAGTTTTTCTTGGTTACTACCTGTAACCATACTGTTATTTTCCTTTCATGCAGAAAATGATACTCCAAGTGAGCGTAATACTATAGTATTTAAAATGAAAGTTCACTGTAAGAAGGGTGGCCCTCGTCTTACTGGTATGACATGATTTTGTGGTACCATTTTTCTTTTTTCCTGGTTGAATTTTTATTTCTATTTTTTGCCCAACACTGTTAAATTTATGAGCAGCTGGAATTCTACTAATTTGTGGTTTTCCGTGGTTGTTTTGTATTTATATAGTGAAATCTGATCAGTTACAGTGGCTGCCAAATGGCAGTGAGCTTTTAATGGAATCGCCTAATCCATCTACAAAACCACGCAGTTACACTTCTTTCTCTTGTAGTCAAGCTCATCTACCACAATTTTCGGGCAAACCACTCGGTTTGAAGCATCCTGATATTATCATTACTAAGCTTGGTCCAGGACAGGTGATTTGTAAATTTTATTTAGTTTTGTAGGATTTATTGTCTCCTTGTTTGCACTTCGTTGCTTTCGGTTTGCGTCAACATAAAGCATATGAATCGAAGTATTGCTGTTACACTGAACAAAAATTGTATAGAAGAGTACAGTTTTGCAGCGAATGAATTGTAGCAACTAATTCACAAGCCTTAAAAGGCTTGCTTTATTTGCATGCCTCCTGATTTAATTATTTCTGCACATTTACCAGCCTGTTTGGGATGGTTGTGGTGTAAAGGTGTGAATGTGATGAAGCTGTTATGAGAAAA
>JXCR01107713.1:144506-190616 GCA_002079205.1 Phalaenopsis hybrid cultivar | reverse complement strand
TTGGCTATTATGCGCATATTGCTTGACAATAAATAAAATGCTTGTGAAGGGTTTTGGTGAAATACATGGCTGAATCAAAGTTAACAATCTAAAGGTTCATTTAGATAAAAACCAACTTGAATATAATCATTACTTTATCTTTTCTGTAGATTAAAAACTAAGTCAATTGTACCAACCATTTGGTCCCGTTGATTTAACTATATGATAAATATCTATCACACCCTTTATGCCTGTATGCAGGTGTCTGCATAGTTGTACTTTGTTGTTTGAAATTTTAAATTGCTGGCACAGAATGTTGATTAATAATCTTAGTGATAATTTGTAAGCACTTTTTGATAAATTTCTCTCACACCCTTTATGCGTGTATGCAGGTGTCTGGATAGTTGTACTTTGTTGTTTTGAAATTTTAAATTGCTGGCACGGAATGTTGATTAATAATCTTAGTGGTAATTTATAAGTACTTTTTTGAACTGCATGACTTATTATTGTCTGCTATCTATTTTCTTAATACAGACGTGAAGAAGGCGGTAGTTTCTAAGCCGCGAGATTGCACGTTGTGCAGAGAATGCATTAGAAGCGGTGGTGAGGAGAACATTGCGCTAAGGCGTGTTAGAGACCACTTCATCTGTAAGCATAGTTTTAATTATTTGCAAATCTGATAGGATTTATTGTTAGCTTGACTTAATTTGGTATTTAGGAATACCATGTGGCATTTGCCTTAAGGCTTGCATTTTACCGAGCTTTAGCTCTATATTCCTTTGGTCTATATTCCTTTGGAAGACCATCCTTTGCCTCACATTAATTTTGTGATTTAATACTGAGATGTGAAGTCTAGCGCTTGCTATATTTTTTCCAATTGTAGCATATTGTGTCAAACATTAAATCTGGATTCATTTTGGTATAATTTTAACATCAACCCTTTAGCTTCCAAGGTACATATGATAAAGTCGTTATTAGTATCCTAAATTGTTATTTGAGTGACAAAATATTTCTAGATAATAGTTGGATTATATAAATAATTAGCCAATGTTATCAAAGCACAATGCGATGCTCAAGATTTTATTTTTGCTTCAAAGTGTAGAGCGAAGCGGTGCTTTTAATAACCAAAGCGCTAGTATGTTGCATGAATTAGTATTGTATAAATGTATTCATGAGCAATTATAAAACATAAAATGACTTAAAAAGTTCATATAAAAGAGAAAAATGTTGTACAATACCTAATTTGAAGACAAACATTAAGGGTGAACCTGCAAATTAAAATGTCAAACAATTTCAAATATTTTACTGCAAAAAAAAACTAAAGTATTACAAAAAAAAACATCTTATAACTCAACTAAATCTAAATTTTAAAGCATTAATAAACTAATAAGTCTCATATTTCATAAAATAAATTAAAGTAAATCAGTAGTCTTCATCATCTCTTTCTTTTTTAGGTATAATTTCATCTTCAAAATTTTCTTCTTCGTCCTCTACTACTACTACTACTACTTCTTCTTCTTCTTGTGAATAAAATTTATTTTCTCTTTTTGGCACAGAAGAAGCAGATACATGTCGAGTTGAACTCATCATCATTGTAGATGATGCCTCCTTTTTTTTACCTGACTAAATCATTGTAGAGCTTTGAGTGGCATGTATGTAACTCTTCCTATTAAAAGAGCTTTGGATGCTCGGCACAGAGCAACTCAATGCCATTTATTCAATTTTGTTCAATTTTACATTTAGAAGAACCTTAATATTTCAATAAAATAAAATTGGTAGAAACAAAATATCGTAGCAATTGGTATCATNCTTTAATTTCATTTTAGTTTGAAAAACCTACCTTTTGAAACGAGTGAGCTTCTGCCTTCATTTTTTTTCCTTGCTTCAAATAAAAACCTGCATGAGTATTAGTGTTGCTAGCGGTTTGAAAATATTATTGGTTATGGGCGGGCAAGTTTTGTATACTGGAGTAATAGCTGCCCTTGCTAGTTCCCATTATTCTCTGATATTGTTGTTGCTCCGTGTTTGCAAAGAAAAACATGCATGCTGTTAACCTGGTTGAAGTTTGAGCATCTTTAGTTCTAGAGTTCTAATATTTGAAACTGCCCCAACTTCCATTGAGGAATTGGAAGATTCATGAAAGTCAGGTAAGCGGTGTATTTACAACTCAGCGGCAGGCAATTCCCTTAAGTATGAGAAACTGCTACTTTCCCAATAATTTTCCATAAAAAAAAAAGAGAAATGCAAACTGTGTTCTTCGTTCTGNCATCTTTAGTTCTAGAGTTCTAATATTTGAAACTGCCCCAACTTCCATTGAGGAATTGGAAGATTCATGAAACTCAGGTAAGCGGTGTATTTACAACTCAGCGGCAGGCAATTCCCTGAAGTATGAGAAACTGCTACTTTCCCAATAATTTTCCATAAAAAAAAAAAAGAGAAATGCAAACTTTGTTCTTCGTTCTCAACTGATTAGTATGCATGTGAATAAAACTTATGATTCACTGACATTATCCATGACATGTTTTTTGGTTCATCAGTTTCCTTCTATTCGCAAGGCTTATATTAGAAGTTCACTTGCTATTTATTTTGAGAATAATTACATTTAGTTATAAATAGCTTGCTTGCCTCAGTAGTTTCCTCTTTACTTTTTCTAGTCTATTGAGCTTGAAGCCCATGCAGTGAAAGGCACTGGAAAAGTTCATTCCAAGTGGTCTCCTGTCGGTACAGCATGGTATAGGATGCTACCGGAGGTATGATGCATAAAATTTAAAAGCTCTGAAATTTTCTTTTTCATATGAGATCCTTCACAGATTCCTTTAATATATGCACTTTTATTTGACAGGTTAAACTATTGAAAGAAGTGAAAGGAAATGATGCAGAAAAACTTGTCAAGAAATGCCCAGTTAAAGTGTTTGATGTTGAAGATGTTGGGCATGGTAAGCTCTCTACTGTCTGTTCATTGGTGATTCACATTTGGCTATTATGCGCATATTGCTTGACAATAAATAAAATGCTTGTGAAGGGTTTTGGTGAAATACATGGCTGAATCAAAGTTAACAATCTAAAGGCTCATTTAGATAAAAACCAACTTGAATATAATCATTACTTTATCTTTTCTGTAGATTAAAAACCATTTGGTCCCGTTGATTTAACTATATGATAAATATCTCTCACACCCTTTATGCGTGTATGCAGGTGTCTGCATAGTTGTACTTTGTTGTTTGAAATTTTAAATTGCTGGCACAGAATGTTGATTAATAATCTTAGTGATAATTTGTAAGCACTTTTTGATAAATTTCTCTCACACCCTTTATGCGTGTATGCGGGTGTCTGGATAGTTGTACTTTGTTGTTTTGAAATTTTAAATTTCTGGCACGGAATGTTGATTAATAATCTTAGTGGTAATTTATAAGTACTTTTTTGAACTGCATGACTTATTATTGTCTGCTATCTATTTTCTTAATACAGACGTGAAGAAGGCGGTAGTTTCTAAGCCGCGAGATTGTACGTTGTGCAGAGAATGCATTAGAAGTGGCGGTGAGGAGAACATTGCGCTAAGGCGTGTTAGAGACCACTTCATCTGTAAGCATAGCTTTAATTATTTGCAAATCTGATAGGATTTATTGTTAGTTTGACTTAATTTGGTATTTTTAGGTATACCATGTGGCATTTGCCTAAAGGCTTGCATTTTACCGAGCTTTAGCTCTATATATTCCTTTGGAAGACCATCCTTTGCCTCACATTAATTTTGTGATTTAATACTGAGATGTGAAGTCTAGCGCTTGCTATATTTTTTTTCCAATTGTAGCATATTGTGTCAAACATTAAATCTGGATTCATTTTGGTATGATTTTAACATCAACCCTTTAACTTCCAAGGTACATATGATAAAGTCGTTATTAGTATCCTAAATTGTTATTTGAGTGACAAAATATTTCTAGATAATAGTTGGATTATATAAATAATTAGCCAATGTTATCAAAGCACAATCCGATGCTCAAGATTTTATTTTTGCTTCAAAGTGTAGAGCGAAGCGGTGCTTTTAATAACCAAAGCGCTAGTATGTTGCATGAATTAGTATTGTATAAATGTATTCATGAGCAATTATAAAACATAAAATGACTTAAAAAGTTCATATAAAAGAGAAAAATGTTGTACAATACCTAATTTGAAGACAAACATTAAGGGTGAACCTGCAAATTAAAATGTCAAACAATTTCAAATATTTTACTGCAAAAAAAAACTAAAGTATTACAAAAAAAAACATCTTATAACTCAACTAAATCTAAATTTTAAAGCATTAATAAACTAATAAAGTCTCATATTTCATAAAATAAATTAAAGTAAATCAGTAGTCTTCATCATCTCTTTCTTTTTTAGGTATAATTTCATCTTCAAAATTTTCTTCTTCGTCCTCTACTACTACTACTACTACTTCTTCTTCTTCTTGTGAATAAAATTTATTTTCTCTTTTTGGCACAGAAGAAGCAGATACATGTCGAGTTGAACTCATCATCATTGTAGATGATGCCTCCTTTTTTTTACCTGACTAAATCATTGTAGAGCTTTGAGTGGCATGTATGTAACTCTTCCTATTAAAAGAGCTTTGGATGCTCGGCACAGAGCAACTCAATGCCATTTATTCAATTTTGTTCAATTTTACATTTAGAAGAACCTTAATATTTCAATAAAATAAAATTGGTAGAAACAAAATATCGTAGCAATTGGTATCATTTAAGCATACGCTAAGCAAAAATCTGGTGTTCCACTCCACATTTAATAGTGTAAAATGGGTAGTATTTAGGAATGAAGTAACTATTTATAAATTGACAACTAATTGATTTAAGCAATGCTATGATCCATTGTCCTCCTATTTCTTCCTTAGCATGCAATAGGTTGGAGAAAATACAGTGAAGTATGAAATAAATAAAAAAAATTAAATTTCAGCAATCTCCCTCTTAATTCAGAATTTTTATTGAAAAATTAATATAATCTTGAAATTAATTCAAGGTTAGAATACAATCCTGGCTCAAAAGAATGGTGCTTGATATCCAACTAAAATATAATCTATTAAAAGAATCATGGCATTTAAATATCACATTATGTTACATTTATAAATTATTAAAAATTATATATGTGTAAAGGAATATGGCTTGACAATAATACATTGGGCTTACATTGACACTCACTTTTAAATACTTGGACTATAATACATTGGGCTTACAATTTTCCTATCTGGAATTCATGGAGGTTGCACATAGGGCACATGCATATTTACATACATACCCCTATAATGGGGTATTTACATACATATCACCCTACAATTTACATAGGAATTGAGTGGTAGGTATAAAAATCTTCCTGTTAAAAGAATTAATTTACTGGACTGAAATATCTCTAGTTAATGAAAAACAATTTTTTTTCTAATAATGGGGCACTTACATACATACCACCCTTCTTCGAATGTCAAAGCCCTCGAGTCCTCTCAGAACTTCTGCAGTTGAAGACCCTCTGCAGTGGAAGCGCTTACTGTAGTCGAAGTTCCTGTCGTGTGCGGTGGAAGCGTCCATCGCGTGAACCGAAGCGTTCGCCGCCGCAATCGAAGCGTCTGCCACAACTGTCGATGGTGGAAGCTTTTGCTGTTTTTGGTTGAAGGTCCTCTTGCGGTCGAATGTCCTCCTGCAATAGAAAGTCAAAGCTTCTGTCGTCTGCGTCGAAGGTCGAAGTGTCTCCTGCGGTCGTGCAACGTTTGAATCGATGGCTTCAAACTCATGCGTGAAATCAAAATTGAAATTGAAATTGATGCTCTCGCTCAAACTCTCAAACACCAATAAAAGAATTCTACTTCTTGTGGCTAGGTCCTTCAAACACAAGATCGAAACTTTAGGTATTATTTTCCTCGCTCATGAACCTAATTGTGCCAGTCGCTTCAACACGCTTTGAGTGCGGTACAGGTGCAAACCACGTGCCTCGCGCACCAGTACTCCGTGATTGTGCTTCGGCCGGCCTCGCATATGAAGCGCGCTTCCAAGCATGCTTTTAAAAACACTATGATCAATATTTTTGTATATTTGTATTGATTATGAAGGTGCTTATAAAGGATTTCTAAATGGTAAGTGTTAGCTTGATTGAAAAGTAAGCCATAAATTTGGGAAATGATGAAAATTCTAGTTTCCTGCACCGATGGAGAAAAAAATGTGGGCACCATTTAAATGTCCCTTCATTTGATCATGTTTTTGGTAGCATTATTTACATTCTAAGGGAGGTAACTTGGTATCTTTGTTTTGTGGATGATTTAATTTTAATTGGTGAAATTTTCTATCAAGTATTTGAAATGTTAGATTAATCAGAAAATAATCTAGTTGGAATTAGTAGAACTAAGGTCATGTATATGATATGTAATTTTATTGTTAATGTAAAGTATATATTAGTTACTATTATTGGATATCTATGGATTGTAATGTTATAATTTCTAGAATTAAGAATATGATGCATAGATGTTGTCATATCAAAAATTTTAAATGAAATTTAATAAAACTAAAATTAGATTGTTTGTCATCTGGATCAGTGTTGAACGAATAAATTATTGCTAATCAAATTGTGATAGAAATAAATGTTAATTGTATAGATTTTAAAAATTTTCATGATCAAATTTTAATCAGAATATGCTGACCTATGCTTTTTTGTGTACTTTTTACTCTTTAATTCTTATTTATGCGTTTAAATTTCACCGTAGTTACTGTGGAGTCAACGGGTGCTCTACCCCCGGAAGTATTATTTACAGAAGCTGTCAAGATACTGGAAGAAAAGTGTAAGCGTGTCATTTCTGAACTTTCGTAGCAATTTAGGCGCAGCTTTGTAAGAGTTATGAGCTTCCTGCTTACAGTTTTGAATGTTTGTTTTTTGCAATAATGTTTGTAAGCATTCTCTGTAAATGCAGTAGTTGAATTATGAGGACACCATAGGGATATTCTGATCTGATGAGATGAGGCGGCATTTTTTCTTTCATTTGCCTGCTCTCTATTTCCACAAAAAAATGGTTTTGGAAATTAGCTTGGATAAAATGCAAGTTTGATTGTCTCACATAAAATTTAATAAAGCTGATTATGTGCATTATACTTTATATTATTCATTCAACTATGTAAACGAAAACTGGTTGGCTCTTATTCCATATTTCATGCATTCTTATGATTTAGTTCATATATATATATATATATTCAAAAGGTCCCTCTCTTTAGCAACTTGCAGAACTCCATGTACTTTGTAGACGAAGTTCACTGTTTTTACTTCTCAATGATAATCATTTGATGCAGTCAAGCTCAGAAAGATTGTTTTTATAATCGGTGAAATTAATCTTTTTTTATCCTTCTAGATTTTCTAACTCATTGTAGGTGGGAAAAGTTAGTACTTATTTTTTTGGGACTAAAGCTTCTTGAAAATTCGGTTGCTTGAAAAGTAGCTGCTGAGCCATTCATTTGATATTCTCTTTCTTCTTTGTTATCTTGATTGTTTTCCTCAATATGAGAAAGTTTAAACATCATGCCGTAATGTGCAAGCGGTTCGATAGATAGATTGGCGGGGTTATTAATATGTAGTAAGATTTTTTATTTGGAAATAATCTTTTTCAAAGTCGAGACTTCTATGGAAGTCAAACTTTCAAATCTCGATCCTCTCTTATGAGGAACTTCCATGGCAACAACTTTAACTTTAGTAGGTTTCTTGCACAGCCTCGGGCAGGCATAGCACAANAATAATCTTTTTCAAAGTCGAGACTTCTATGGAAGTCAAACTTTCAAATCTCGATCCTCTCTTATGAGGAACCTCCATGGCAACAACTTTAACTTTAGTAGGTTTCTAGCACAGCCTCGGGCAGGCATAGCACCTCGGGCAACAACTTTAAAAGTTGAGACTAGAGTTGGTGGGCATGACATGAAGATTGTTCAGTCGAGTGAGGCCTTCTACACATCCTCAGGCAGGTATGGCATGAACGAGGACAACAAAGTCCATAGTATCCTCAATATGAATAGTTAGACCACCGAAATGGATGATAGCTCTGGTCTCTCCTATGTTGATAATGATGGTAGCTAGGCATATGTTGGCATTACTCCTAAGCTTCATCATGACGATTGTTTTGGAGATTCATAAGTTTGAGGTTTTCCATAGGTGCAAGTTTTTATGACTAATTATCCCTCTCGNAACAACTTTAAAAGTCGAGACTAGAGTTGGTGGGCATGACATGAAGATGGTTCAGTCGAGTGAGGCCTTCTACACATCCTCGGGCAGGTATGGCATGAACGAGGACAACAAAGTCCATAGTATCCTCAATATGAATAGTTAGACCACCGAAATGGATGATAGCTCTGGTCTCTCCTATGTTGATAATGATGGTAGCTAGGCATATGTTGGCATTACTCCTAAGCTTCATCATGACGATTGTTTTGGAGATTCATAAGTTTGAGGTTTTCCATAGGTGCAAGCTTTTATGATTAATTATCTCTCTNTGTATGTATATATATATTCAAAAGGTCCCTCTCTTTAGCAACTTGCAGAACTCCATGTACTTTGTAGACGAACTTCAATGTTTTTTCTTCTCAATGATTAGCATTTGATGCAGTCAAGCTCAGAAAGATTGTTTTTATAATCGGTGAAATTAATCTTTTTTTATCCTTTTAGATTTTCAAATTCATTGTAGGTGGGAAAAATTAATACTTATTTTTTTGGGACTAAAGCTTCTTGAAAATTCGGTTGCTTGAAAAGTAGCTGCTGAGCCATTCATTTGATATTCTCTTTCTTCTTTGTTATCTTGATTGTTTTCCTCAATATGAAAAAGTTTAAGAATCATGCCGTAATGTGCAAACGGTTCGATAGATAGATTGGCGGGGTTATTAATATGTAGTAAGATTTTTTATTTGAAAATAATCTTTTTCAAAGTCGAGACTTCTATGGAAGTCAAACTTTCAAATCTCGATCCTCTCTTATGAGGAAGCTCCATGGCAACAACTTTAACTTTAGTAGGTTTCTAGCACAGCCTCGGGCAGGCATAGCACATCCTCGGGCAACAACTTTAAAAGTCGAGACTAGAGTTGGTGGGCATGACATGAAGATGGTTCAGTCGAGTGAGGCCTTCTAGCACATCCTCGGGCATGTATGACATGAACGAGGACAACAAAGTCCATAGTATCCTCAATATGAATAGTTAGATCACCGAAATGGATGATAGCTTGTCTCTCCTATGTTGATAATGATGGTAGCTATGCATATGTTGGCATTACTCCTAAGCTTCATCATGACGATTGTTTGGGAGATTCATAAGTTTGAGGTTTTCCATAGGTGCAAGCTTTTATGATTAATTATCCCTCTTGATAATTAGAGCACGCGTTCAATTAAGACTAGTCATTAGAAGCTGATTATTTAACAAATAGTTTGCCTCTTATTTAGTAGGGTAAACACACCATCCTTACATTTTTTAAAGACAATATCTTTTAATTAATTTATAAAATTCAATCTTAGTATAAGATATCTCATTGGACCCCAATAGACTTTTCTAGTGTTTGGGTGGATATCGAACCTAACCCAAATGCCTAGGACCCATCCTACTCGCCTTTAAACTCATTCTTGACTCACGTTGAGCTAGGATAACTTGATTGATTTAGTTTGATAGAGTGTAAACCCTTGGTATCCTAGTGGAGCTCACTAAGACAATTAAATTGAATAACTCCAAATATTTGATTTCTAATGAATTTAACTAAATTGTAGGCCAAATTGATTTTGGTTCAAAACTAAAATTCATGGAATTAAATTGGGCTAAACTATACTATGTTCAAAACTAAAATCTACCCAATTGGACTTAAAATTTGGCTATTCTACGTAGTTAATTCGAGCATGGCGCATTAATGGTATGTTGGGTCAAATCGATAATAAAAATCCTAAATATATAATTCAATTTGATTAAGAGAATGAATATAATAAAACAAATATGTTAAATATTGGCTTGGAAATGATTTTTGTGAGGGCTTTGGTTAATGTTACAGATCTAAGCCAATAGTGAATATAATTCTCAATAATTTATTTAGCAACTTGAAATCTACTAACAAAAGAAGGAAGCCTTTACTTCTAGACTCTCAACTAGTTTTGAAGCATGCACATAATTTTAAAATAAGAAACATTTTTAAGTTTAATAGAAAAGATGGGTACACCAAGATGATTGCAAGGTAGCTTTTTGTGGTTAAAACTTAGTGCATTACAAATTGAATCATTAGTGTGAGGCCCCATAACTTTAGATAAGCATATAACAAATTTATCAATATTATAAGTTCTGGAAGACTAAAGAGTAGATTTGAGTGAAGATATAGAGTTTTTTACTCTTACAAAAAATTAGTAAATTATCAAGATATAATAAATGTGATATGATAGAGTTGTTCTTCTTGATGCTCAATAAGTTTATCGAATGACAGTATAATACAAACGTCTAGAGCAACTGTCCATAATAAATATGAAAAGAAATTGAGAGAGGGGATAACCTTGACTGAGACTAAAAGGTGTTGGAAAAAATACCCTAAGTTCACCATTTATGATTACATAGAAATACATAGAACATGTGTAAAAAAGAATCCGTTGAATGAAGGAATAAAAAAATTCAACCTCTTATATTTTTGATATAGAAAATATTTATTCATTCAATTAAATTTTTTTATGTCAATTTAGAGCTAAATATTTTGACAGAGTTTAGAATTAAAACTATGCAGTAGCTCATTAGCTAAGATAATATTATTTGATATATATCTACTGCAGATTAAGAAAAACTTANGGAGATGAATTATCATGCATAGCCTAATCACCCATAATTCAGTTTATGGAGAATAAAGATGAGAACTTTGCTTGTTCATTAGAGGTTTTTAGATGTTATTTTGAGAGATTTTGTTACATCTATGACATACAGAGTAAAGGCAAGAGAAATTCAATTGAAAGTTCACAACATAATTTTTCTCTCACTCGGTGATGAGGTATTAAGCAAAGTGGTTGAGGAGGAATATGTCAATAAATGTCTGGGAAAAATTCTAATTGTTGTTCTTGAAAAGATCATCAGCCGATTTTTTTTTTTTTGAGTGACTAAAACGCTTAAAAGATGAATAAATATTTATCTTTATTACATGTTTATTTTTTATATATTACAGATGTTTGTATTTTTTTTATAAGAAAGCCCCTAAAAGAGAATTTCATGAGGAGTTGGTGAAGTCACTAGAGCATTGCATCATTGTACCTAGGGCCTAGACACTTTAATGGTCAATCTTAACATGAGTTTTTCTGAAGAGCTTAAAGATGTGTTGCCAACTACCTAGCCTTAGTGCCTGAACCTAGAGGCTCATTGTCCATAATTCTAACTTTGTAGTTTTATTGAAGAGATGATAATGAGAAAAAGTGAGAGATCTCAGNGAATATGTCAATAAATGTCTGGGAAAAATTCTAATTGTTGTTCTTGAAAAGATCATCAGCCGATTTTTTTTTGAGTGACTAAAACGCCTAAAAGATGAATAAATATTTATCTTTATTACATGTTTATTTTTATATATTACAGATGTTTGTATTTTTTATATAAGAAAGCCCCTAAAAGAGAATTTCATGAGGAGTTGGTGAAGTCACTAGAGCATTGCATCATTGTACCTAGGGCCTAGACACTTTAATGGTCAATCTTAACATGAGTTTTTCTGAAGAGCTTAAAGATGTGTTGCCAACTACCTAGCCTTAGTGCCTGAACCTAGAGGCTCATTGCCCATAATTCTAACTTCGTTNAAGAAAACTCCAATACTAGATAACTTGTTACAGGGTGCAAAAATAGGTACCCTTTTGTTTGAATATTCCATGATTAATCAAGAAATTTTAAGTAATGAATCCAATAATTTTTGTAAGGGAATTTCTTCATGGTCAAAGAATGTGTTATAACCGAACATAGGATAGGTGAGTGATCAGAAGAGAGATGCTCCAATATCTTATAATGAGTTAATGAAAAGTGCTTAGTTCAATGATTTATAGAAGATGCAATCAAGCAAACATTTGATTAATTAGTTTTTGAATCAACTAAAGGATATACTAGTATTTGTCCTAGAATAGAAAATGATTGATGAAACCTGTACGCTTATAGGGAAAGAGGGATGGCCTTCAGTTTTTTATTGGGAGATTAAGTGTAATTAATTTCCCACAAAAAAACCCAAGGTTTAGAAATGAGGGAAAACATATTAATAGAAGAGTGCCATAGGATTTATCTCTTAGAAGCCCCTTTCTCAGCGTAAATGAAGGTCATCTAAATTTGATTGAAGAATAAAACGCCAAAATGCTGTGGATATATATATTGAGGACTGGAAGAATTCCATTTGATTGCCAATTTGTTTAAGATAAAATTATCATAACTATCTTCCATATCAAAAATCTTGAAACTTCTAGAGAAAAAAACCATCAGAAGGTGTCATTAACTATTTAGTCTCAAGAAGACAAATAATATCGATACATAGTAAGTGATCCTTGCATCATAATGAAGACATTCACATTTCAAGCCTTAATATTTGGATTAAACATTTTATTAAGTAGTAGTAGAACCTCCTTTTGTATTGTCTTTTTTAAAAATTTAGAAAAATGTTTAACAAAGATAGTTGAAGCATTATTGGTGTCTCCATATGAAACGAAAGTAGTTATGGCTGTAAGTGGAGTATTATTGATAAACAAAGGGTCTCGATTGATATATGTTGAGCTTTTGCCTCATTATTCACATAGGTCAAGTTGTAAGGTAGATGAGATGAATTATCATCCATAGCCTAATCACCCATAATTCAGTTTATGGAGAATAAAGATGAGAACTTTGCTAGTTCATTAGAGGTTTTTAGATGTTATTTTGAGAGATTTTGTTACATCTATGACATACAGAGTAAAGGCAAGAGAAATTCAATTGAAAGTTCACAACATAATTTTTCTCTCACTCGGTGATGAGGTATTAAGCAAAGTGGTTGAGGAGGAATATGTCAATAAATGTCTGGGAAAAATTCTAATTGTTGTTCTTGAAAAGATCATCAGTCGATTTTTATTTTTTTTGAGTAACGAAAACGCCTAAAACATGAATAAATATTTATCTTTATTACATGTTTATTTTTATATATTACAGATGTTTGTATTTTTTATATAAGAAAGCCTCTAAAAGAGAATTTCATGAGGAGTTGGTGAAGTTCACTAGAGCATTGCATCATTGTATCTAGGGCCTAGACACTTTAATGGTCAATCTTAACATGAGTTTTTCTGAAGAGCTTAAAGATGTGTTGCCAACTACCTAGCCTTTGTGCCTGAACCTAGAGCCTCATTGCCCATAATTCTAACTTCGTAGTTTTATTGAAGAGATGACAATGAGAAAAAGTGAGAGATCTCAACACCTCAATGCTGACCAATCAGTGTCTTAGCTCCAGAATACAATGCATATGCACCATCCTTTAGAATATGACACCATCAATGCAAGAAGAAATAATTAGGAGATAGAGGGCTTGACGACTCAACTCTGTACTTTGAGCTCCTTAGCGCCATCCGAACACTGCACCAAAACACCACAGAATAATTGCCCTTATAAGAGTAGTTATTCTTGTGCAAATTTAAAGTTTTGGGGGAATTATGGTTGACCAGGATGGAAGATTTAAGTAAACTAGACTAGTAGTAGAGGAGTGTGTGGTCATAGTGTCGAGCCATCATGCGCGGTCTAGTTTGTGTGAGAGTGAATAAGTACATTGTAAGCGTGTGAGTGATAAGTTTGTTTAGTCTGATGAAGCAAGGAGAAGGAAAAGGTGAGAGAAAGCTAAATTATCCTAAAGATCACAAAAAAAAAAAAATTGAGTTTTATTTTTCTTTATTTTTATTTTTTTGTTTAAAATTTTTGTAAACTTTGAACCTTTTGGTGAAATGGAAGTGATTTTTTTTGTGTATTTTATGAAATCGTGCTAGGCTAAGTTTATATTATCTTATGAATTGATATTTTATATTGAATGCTGTGCATAAGGTTTAATTGCATTATAAAGTCAAAGCTTGTTTGTGTTTTCATTCAACCACATTTAGTATTAAGTTGTGGCTACACTTATATTTAAAATTTAGTGTAGATTTATGGTTTCAATAGTCTACTTTTACAAAAGGAAGAATCATTACTGGGGTTTAGAGGAATAGATATATTGTCACTGAACTTTAGCAATATATAGGAAAATTAAAAAAAAAGAATCTAATTTTGAAATCAGTAACTGCATGGACATGTCGCCTTAAGGTTCTTAAAACTAGGATTTTCATGCCTTCGATAGAGGTTTTGAACTACATGTTCCTGATTGGTGGCTAGTGCTGATTTAAACCTTATCACAGTGTTTGATTTTGTAAAGTAAAAATTTGTAGGACATTTTGATATTTTAAAATTTAATTGATTTTAAGAAAAAGTATAAGTAACATTTTAAAAAAAAATTCTTAATTGAAGATAGAAATAATGAGCAAATGCTTGACTCAATTTTGGAATTCATCATTATTTCTTATGGGAATGATCTTGGACTTAATCCACTATATTGCTTACACGACACATGCACTTATGTTTACCTATGCAAAGTTGTGTCACTTTTCTTGAAGAAATAGTTATACACTTTACATATGGATGAAGCTAAAGTGTTGATGAAACATATGGATGAATTTAACTAGTTTATCCTTGATCTAAAAAAATATAGATGTAAAGATTGATAAAAAATATCATGTATAGTTCTTCGCAGCTCACTACTTCAATACTATGAGCATATTGTGGATATAATGTTGCATGAGTAACAAACTCTTGTCATGACTAAGGTGTAATCAGTATTAATTTCTAATCATTTTCAAAGAAAAAAAATGAAACTAGAGAGGAAAAGAATAGTGAAAGCTTTATAGTAAGAGTAAGGCCTGAACAAAGGAATAACAAGTATCATAGAACCAAGTCACGATCAAAATAAAAAACTTCAAGAAAGTGTTCCCATTATCATAAAGAGGGGCATTATAAGAAAGATTGTCCAGTTAGAAAAAAATGGAATGGAGAAAAAACTGAAAAAGATGGCAATGTAACTATTGTAACGAATTTAGATGGTTATGAGTCATCGGATGTGTTAGTTGTATCAATTAAGAATTCACGTGTTGAATGGATTCTAGATTCTGACTATTCATTTTACATGACCCCCAATGAAGGATGGTTGCAAAATCTCAATAAAGTCGATGTCAGTTTGGTTTTGCTGAGGAATAACAACGCATGTAAAATCATGTGTGAAGGTTCAATTTTAATAAGAATGTTTGATGGCAGTGTCAGAACACCACAACATGTATATTGTGCTCCTTAACTCAGACATATGTTTATCTTGGAATGCTTGATTATGGGGGTTATGTAATCAAAATTGATAATGACAAGATCAGAATTGTAAGAGCAATGTTGGCCATGAGAGAAATTAAAGATAATGGACTATACTTTTTTAAGAGTGGAACAAATTCAAGTTCTATTGGAAGTAAAACTTTTGTTTCCACTAATAAATATTATATTAAGGCCACAAGACAGTACCGTGATTTCCATTTGAAACTCAGACGTGTCAATGAGTGAATTCTTATAGAGCTCAACAAACAATAGTTATTGTGTGGGGATATAGCTGGAAAGCTTGAATTCTGTGAAAACAATGTAATGGTTCAAAGTCATAGAGACAGCTCAATGCAGTCACACATCGTTGCAAAGAGATACTTGAATATGTCCATAGCGACTTGTTGGGGACATAAAAAATTGAGACTAANGTGTTTGATTTTGTGAAGTAAAAATTTGTAGGACATTTTGATATTTTAAATTTTAATTGATTTTAAGAAAAACTATAAGTAACATTTAAAAAAAAAAAAAATAATTAATTGAAGATAGAAATAACGAGCAAATGCTTGAATCAATTTTGGAATTCATCATTATTTCTCATGGGAATGATCTTGGACTTAATCCACTATATTGCTTACACGACACATGCACTTATGTTTACCTATGCAAAGTTGTGTCACATTTCTTGAAGAAACAGTTATACACTTTACATATGGATGAAGCTAAAGTGCTGAGGAAACATATGGATGAATTTAACTAGTTTATCCTTGATCTAAAAAAATATAAATGTAAAGATTGATAAAAAATATCATGTATAGTTCTTCTCAGCTCACTACTTAAATACTATGAGCATATTGTGGATATAAAATTGCATGAGTAACAAACTCTTGTCATGACTAAGGTGTAATCAGTCTTAATTTCTAATCATTTTCAAAGAAAAAAATGAAACTAGAGGAAAAGAATAGTGAAAGCTTTATAGTAAGAGTAAGGCCTGAACAAAGGAATAACAAGTATCATAGAACCAAGTCACGATCAAAATAAAAAACTTCAAGAAAGTGTTCCCATTATCATAAAGAGGGGCATTATAAGAAAGATTGTCCAGTTAGAGAAAAATGGAATGGAGAAAAAACTGAAAAAGAAGGCAATCTAACTATTGTAACGAATTTAGATGGTTACGAGTCATCGGATGTGTTAGTTGTATCAATTAAGAATTCACGTGTTGAATGGATTCTAGATTCTGGTTATTCATTTTACATGACCCCCAATGAAGGATGGTTGCACAATCTCAATAAAGTCGATGTCAGTATGGTTTTGCTGAGGAATAACAACGTATGTAAAATCATGTGTGAAGGTTCAATTTTAATAAGAATGTTTGATGGCAGTGTGCTCCTGAACTCAGACATATGTCNCTAATGAAACTAAATCTACTATGCTAATTTTTGCAAACTTAAAAGTTAAATCTACTATAGGCAGGTAAAGTATTTTTAACGAAGATTTCAAATTTAAGAAAAGTATCTTTCCCATTTATAATACGGTTGTTGTTAGTGAAGAATTAAATCTATTATTAATTGCATGTGAGAAATAGGAGCAATAATATCCTTTAATCCTCTAGTCAAGTGATAAATGACATTGGCTAATTCAGATGTTTTGAATTCACATCCGTGATTAGGCTGCGAGGATGTCGGCTCTCACTATAGAGCTCCCACTTCTCCCTCACCTGATGGCTAACAATTCACCATATGGTTTCCAAACATCTAAACCAAATTGTTGATTTTATTCTGTCAACCCAAAATCACTAATTCTACACCCATCAAACAATATTTTCCTATTTATTTGCACTCAATCCCTTAGAAACTTCACTCTTCCTTGACAATAAAGTGTGAACCCTACTTGAATACTGAAAACATGGCCATCCTGGCTCTTATGTTTTTGCATAAAATTTAACAAATTAATTGTCCAGATTGAAAAGTAAATGAAGTTTAAGATGAATCATCATAATTTAAGAAATTAACATCATTTTTAGACAGCTACCGATTCTTTACATCACTACTTCTTATTGTAAAGGAAAAGAAAAAGCAACTACTCAAAATTCATGGAGAAGAAATAACAGAAAATGGATTTATATATATATTGAAACAAGTTTACAAAACACAAAATTTAAGTAAACAACTTATGTTACTCTCCTCCACAAGCAAATCCCTTGAAGTTCCTTTGAATTACTTCCTTATACTTACAATGTTATGCGCCCCTCTCAAAGGATTGAAATGAAGAAGAAATGTCTCACCTTACCTCTCTTCTTACAACTCCTAAAAATGAATCTCTCTAAATCTCTCAAAAGAAAAATTAAGTATGGATGTTTTGCTCTCTTTTCTTTTCTTCTTTTCTCCTCCTTTGCCCATTTTCTGTTAAAAATGGTGATTAAATAACGTGTTGCTAAAAATTCAATAGTTCCCTTAAGCAACCCTTCAAAATTCATCCACATTCAATGCATTTTGAGAACTAATCGTCTCAATGCCATTTTGGCAACGACAACGCTACTTGACGCTGATTGTGCTCCATACGGGTGTACTAGTGTCGTTCGGTGCTAATTCTGGCACCATTCGGTGGGAAAACATTTCTTTGCCTTTATTGCTCCAAATTTCATCATTTTTGCTCCTTTTTAATCCAAATCCCCAAATTTAGTATACCTATATGGAAAACATGAAAATACCTTTCTCTGAAGTGTAATTTCACAAAAAAGACCAAATATATGCATTAAAAATATATGAAAAATTGAACATTTTTTTGGTATATCACATCTCTAGTAAGGGTAAAGAATATTATTGCTTCTATTTGGCACAACACAATTTAAATACTTCCACAACATAATTTTTATACTTGTTACTGAATTATGATAAGGAAAAATATATTTTATTTATATTGTCTTTATCTTACAAATATCTAATTAAATTTAGTTAGTTGTTTACTTTATTTTCAATTATTAAAAATTACAAAAAATAATCAAACTTTCATTCCTATTATAGCGTCTATAGTTTGAGTAAGAATATTTTCTAGAGTAGAATTTGTTATCTAATTTTTTCTGACTTATTTAAAGATAGAAATTCTCCCCGTCGGTTTGATATTCAGGGCTGAATAAAAAAATATTATATTACTTGATAATGATATGTATACTTGCATCATATCCCATATTTAAAAATAATAATTGCATTCTTATTTGCTTCAAAATCAAGTTTTTTGTGTCGTTGCAAAGTTAGAAATATAGGTAAGGAAAAATTAAGAATATAACCACATACATCGTAGTACTATCGTATAAGATCGGTTGTAGGGGATCATAAAATTTTTTGCAGAAATTTATAGAAAGCAAATTTCTATTTTTAGAAAGCCTTATTTAAACTTTTAGATTTATTATAGGAATATAATAGTGTTGTTTTTATATAAGTTTTTGTTTGTGTGATTTTATTTTATGTTATTTTGTAGTAATGTATGTGTAGTTCGAGTTCTAAAGAACTAGTGCCCTATGATTTTGAATTAGAAAGAACTATTATAGAAATAAAAAAATAAAAAATACAGAAAAAAGATAACAAATTTCAAAAAATGACAATCCAAAATAATCAAAAAGCTGAAGTTAATCAGGAATTTAGACTTTTAAGAGATTATGCAAACCCTACGATTGATGAACTTCATTGTAGTATTCAAAAACCTATTGTAGTTGCTAATTCATTTGAACTGAAAGGTGTTATTATCCAAATGGTATTAAATAATCAGTCTGGAATAGCATCAACTGAAGATCCAAATTTACTCTTACAAATTTTCTAGAATTGTGTGCTACATTTAAATATGATGGTGTTTCGGATGATGCTATAAGACTTAGAATTTTTTCATTCTCACTAAGGGATAAGGCTAAGATATGATTAAATTTGTTAGCACCTGAATCTATTAAAACTTGGGGTGATTTAGCATAGAAATTCCTTGCTAAATATTTTCCACCAAAAAAAACTTTTTAGAATTGATATTACATTTTTACACCATAAAGTTTATAAATGATATTGCATCTTTTTGTCAGTTTGAAGGGGAATCTATTTATGAAGCATGAGAACGATTTAAAGAACTATTGAGAAAGTGTATGAACCATGTTATACCAGATTGGTTAATAATTCAAACTTTTTAGAATGGACTAGTTGTATCTCTTAGATCTATTATCGATGCCGCTGCTGGTGATTCATTGATGTCAAAGCCATTTCATGACTCTTATGATTAAATTGAAGAGATGGCTACTAATAATTTTCAATGGCCTTCTAAGAGGGTAAATCCTAAGAAAGTAACCAATATTCATGAGTCCGATGCTTTTACAATGTTAGCAAATCAAGTTGCTACAATTTCAAGGAAGTTATACCAATTTGGAATGAGTTTTTCTCAACCAATTTCAATGATTGAAGAGAATTCATTAGGCCAAATGGTAGATTCTCGAGCATTGTTAGAAACTTTGAATGTCATTAACAATTAAGTGAATAACCCATATTCAAACTATTATAACCCAGGTTGGAAGAACCATCCTAACTTTAACTGGAATAATACTCCGGATGGTATTAATCAACAATAGGGGAACAACCAAGTAAACCTATTGAGAAACTAGAACAACCAAGGTAATAATAATTATATAATTACTTATCCTCCAAGTTTTAACAATAATCCACAATTAAAGGAGAAAAAGTTGTCTATAGAAGAAGTGTTGTTATAAATGGGTAATCAGTTACAAAGTAAAGTAGCTACAATTAGAAATATTGAGAATCAATTGGGACAAATACCAAATTCATTAAGCAATAGATCCAAAGAAACACTTCCTAGTAATTCAGAATTAAACCTAAAAGACCAGAATAAATAATAAGTAAAAGCCATTCAAATTAGAAGCGGAAGAGAGCTGGAAGACAGAGTTCAAAAAAATATTGAAGTAGAGAGAGAAGAAATTGAAGGGCCTGAAATGAACACTCCGAATGGTTTAGAGAGACCTATTTTTCCACTTAAAATTGACTTAGAAAAACCACCACCTCTATTTCCTCAGAGACATCTTCAACAAAAGTTGGATAAAAAATTTTCACTATTTCTTGAAATCTTTAAGAAGCTTATGATTAATATTCCATTTGGTGAAGCCTTAGAACAAATGCCAAGCTATGTGCACTTTATGAAGGATATTCTTAATAGGAAAAGGAAGCTTTAAGATAACAAGACTATTGTACTTAGTGAGGAGTGTAGTGCTATAATTCATAATAAGATTCCTGAAAAGCTTAATGATCATGGTAGCTTCGGAATTCCATGTACAATAAGAGACATATTTTATGGGAAAGCTTTATGTGATTTAGGTGCAAGAATTAACCTCATGCCATAATGAATATTTAAAAGATTGAGATTAGGAGAAATATTCCCTACTACTGTAACTTTTCTGTTGATTTTATTGTGCTAGATATAGAGGAAGATAAGGAGATACCTATCATTTTGTGGAGACTTTTCCTAGCTACAGGAAGAGAAATGATAGATGTGTAGAAACAGAAATTAATTATGCATGTCAATGATCAAACAATTACATTTAATATTTCAAAATTAATGAAGTATATTGCAAAAGGTGATGACGATGAATGTTATAGAGTGGATGTAATAAGATATTTGAGTGAATGCCATTTCAAAACAATTTTTGAAGGGAAATTTGAAGTGAAAGAGTTGGAACACGAGCAAGAAGAGGAATTAGAGCAATTTGAAGATTTTTACATGAGAGATTTGGATTATGTTCGAGATAGTTTTGAAGTTTTGGACACGACATAAGAAGATAATATTTTTTATTGATAAAAAACCTCCTGAACTTGAATTGAATTTACTTCCTAAACATTTAAAATTTGTCATTTTAAGTGATTCCTCAACATTACCAGTTATAATTTTCTCAAATTTAATTATAGAAGAAGAAGAGAGTTTAATGAAAACTTTAATAAATTATGAGAAAGTCTTTAGATGGACAATTGCTAATATTAAAGGAATCAGTCCTTCAATTTGTATGCATAGAATTCATATGGAAGATAACTGCAAACCCAGGGCTAATCCTCAAAGGACATTGAATCCTGTTATGAAAGAAATTATTAAGAAAGAAATTTTAAAGTGGTTAGATGCTGAAATTATCTACCCTATTTGAGACAGTGTATGGGTTAGTCCAATTCATTGCATTCCTTAGAAAGGAGGAGTGACTGTGACTATGAATGAACATAATGAGTTAATACCAACAAGACAAATCATAACGTGGCAAATATGCATTGTCTATTGAAAATAAATTCTAGCCACTAAGAATGATCATTTTCCACTACCCTTTCTAGATCAAATGTTGGATAAACTAGCTGGGCATAAATACTTTTGTTTTCTTGATGGATATACTAGCTATCACCAAATAAAAATAGCTCCTAAGGATCAATAGAAAATAACTTTTATCAGTCCTTATGGTACATTTACTTTTAGAAGCATACCCTTTGGTTTATCTAATACATCTGCTACATTTCAAAGATGTATGATGGCTATTTTCTTTGATTTAATTGAAAAGGAATTGAAGTTTTTATGAATGATTTTTTATTTTTTGGAACTTCATTTAAATCATGTTTAGAACATTTATCGAGAGTTCTTAAGCACTGTGAAGAAATAAATTTAGTCCTTAATTGGGGAAAATGTCAATTTATGGTAGGAGGAGGAATTGTTTTATGACATCACATATCAGAAAATGAAATGGAAGTAGACCTTGCAAAAGTTCAAGAGATCACTAATTTACCTCACCCAATAAATGTAAGAGAAATTATGAGATTTTTCAGGACATGCTAGATTCTACAAGTGAAATATTAAAGTTTTTTCAAAAATTGCTAAGCCTCTAGGTCTTTTGATTGAAAAAGATGTAATTTTTAATTTTAATAAGGAGTGTCTAAAAGCTTTTGAGCTATTAAAAGAAAAATTAGTCACCACACAAATTATTGTTTCACCAGATTGGGAAAAATATTTTGAATTAATGTGTGATGCTCGTGATTTGCTATTGGAGCTGTCTTAGGACAAAAGCATGATAAGATTTTCAAAGTTACTTACTATGCTAGTAGAACTCTTATTGAAGCTCAAATTAATTATAGCACAACTAAGAGATTCAATAGCAGCAATATATACTTTTGATAAATTCAGATCATATTCAATTGGAACAAAATGTATTGAGCATACAGATCATTATGCTATTAAATATTTAATGAAAAAAAGGATGCAAAGCCAAGATTGATACGATGGATTCTTCTTATGTAAGAATTTGACGTTAAAATAGTAGATAGGAAGGGTGCTGAGAATCAAATTGTTGATCATCTATACAGGCTTGAATTAGAAAATCACTCTGTTTTGAAAAGAAATTAAAGAAAATTTTCTAGATGAAGAATTGTTTAGTATTAATGAGTGGAGTGTTCCATGGTATACCGACATTGTGAACTTTATTGTTAGCTATATTATACCCTATGGACTGACATACCAACAAAAGAGGAAATTTTTATATAAAGCTAAAACTTATTTTTGGGATGACCCATTTTAATATAAATAAGGAAATGATCTAATTATTCAAAGATGTGCGCATTTAGAAGAAACTTTTTAAATTATCTAAAAATGTCATAATTCTATATTTGGGGGACATTTTGGTGTTAATATAACAACATACAAAATTTTGCAATATGAATTTTATTAGCCTACAATCTTTAGAGATGTTAATACTTATATCAAAACTTGTGATCGATGGCACCGAGTAGACAATATTTCTAGGAGAAAGAAGATGCCCCTCAATTATGTGTTGTAAGTTGAGATATTTGATGTTTGGGAATTGGATTTCATGAGACCATTTATAACATCTTTCAAAAATTTATATATTTTTGATAGCAGTAGACTATGGAACCAAATGGTTAGAAGTTATTGTTTTACCTCAATGTGATACTCAAAGTGTTACAACGTTTTTAAGAACTAATATATTCTGTAGATTTGGGATGCCGAGAGTGATCATAACTTATGGGGGAAGTCATTTCAAAAAAGTAATAATGGAGAAATTATTAAAGAAATATCATATCAGCCATCAAATTGCTACTACTTATCATCCTCAGACAAGTGGTTTGGCCGAATTATCTAATCATTAATTAAAAAGAATATTGTAAAAATCTGTGAATCCAACAAAAATAGATTGATCATTAAAACTTGATTATGCTTTGTGAGCTTATAGGAGTGCTTATAAAACTTGATACACCAAAAATATATGCATTTTTAGGCCCATATTTTGTACTTATTTTTGGTGATATTGCATTTTAATGGAAGGTATTTTTTTGTGTTTTATTGCAGGTTGTTGATTTTTAGGGCTTGAAGCAAAAAGGAAGCAAAAGGATGAAATTTGGAGTCAATATGGAGGATTTAAAAAAACGTTCAGTGCCGACGGCGCCAGACTGGGCACCGACGATGACGTTTGACAGAGAAGGTGGATTTAATTAAAAGGCCTCTAGCACTAGTGTCGTTGCAGGCCCTGTTTCTAGAAAATTTGATGAATTTGGATGCTTTTTAAAGAGTTTTTTATGCACCTTTTAGGGAACCGACCATAGGCTCAACTTAGGGCCGAAATTTAATGAGAACCCCCCTTCACACCATTTCACATTCTTCTACTCAATCAATTTTTCCTCTTCTCACGCCTACATTTCACGCCATTCCAAACCATTAGTTAGTTATTATCTTTATAGTTTTTGAGTTTTTGTGGTGAGTTTAAGTGTGAATTATTCTTTAAGAACTGTTGGAGAGGAAGAGAAGTGAGAAATTTCTTCTTCCTACATTTCCTAAGAGTGGCTACAAACTTTTCTAAGAGTGTTAGAGAATGAGAAAAGTGAGAGATTTCTTCTTCCTACATTTCCTAGAAGAGGCTACAAGAGGTGTTGGAGAAGGAGAAAAGTGAGAGATATCTTCTTCCTGCATTTCTAAGGAAAGACTATAAGGGATTTGCTTTGAGAAAGAGTTTCAGATAAGTGTTGTTTGTTTATTATTTTTGTATGAACTTTCTTTTATATATGAAATCTGTGTTTTATTGTATCTTTTTCATAAAGTTTGAGTAGATTCCTTTATCTTTCTCCCTACTCTGAGATGTGATGAAATGAAGAGATAATTTGGATGTGCCAAATGTTAAAACTTAAAATAAATTGTGATGGTTTTTCAACTCCGCTCTTAATTTACTTTTCAATTTGACTAAATGAATTGTTAAAATATGTTGTGAAACATACAATTTGGGAAATGGAGTATGAGTTCTACAATAGAGTGAGAATCACATTTAAGTCTATGAAAGAGTGTTTCGTTCATAGAATTAAGTGCAAATAAATAGATAAATATACTTTGTTGGGTGTAGAATTGGAGATATTTTTAGGGAGATAGAATAAAAATTCCAATTCAATCTTAGTGTTTAAAAACTAAAGTGAGAGTTAGCCTTCAGGGGAAGGGAAGTGGGAGCTCAGGAGTGGGAGCTAGAATCCGCCTAGCCTAGCCACAGATTTAGGGACTAAACCTAAGATTAGCCAATGATTTTCTATAACACTAAATCAGGGTAGAGAATTAAAATTGCTCCTATTTGGCACGATACAAATATAAATCATTTATCTCATCTCATTTCACCAAAAACTCATTGTAGTGGGAAAGATACTTTTTCATATTATAAAACTTCATCACATAAACATAGTTTAGTAGTTACTATTTTTAAAACTCAGCATTTAAGTTTTTCTAGTAGTTAATAATTTAGTTTTGTTAGTATCTTACACTTTCAAAATTAGTGACAGTAATTTCATTTGATTTTTGTGAATTTTCTAGTTAATTTATCATTTTAAATTTAAACCTTCCCCGTAGGATCAATATTTAGGGCTTAAACAGAAAGTCTTATATTACTTGATTATGATATGTATACTTGCATAAAATCCCAATCTTAAGAGCTTAATGTTATTATTACTAAAATACCACATCAAGTTTTTGACACCGTTGTAAAGCAGGGTCAATTTTATAAATTTTACACAACTATATTCAAGCGGGATTAGAACTCCTATAAGAATGTCCGCATATAGGCTAATATTTGGGGAAGCTTGTCATTTACTAGTTGAACTTGAGCATAAAGCATATTGGGCTATTAGGAATTTAATTATAATGTAAAGGATGCTGGTTGGAAAAGACTATTACAATTAAATGACCTTGAAGAGATAAGGAATGAATCTTATGAGAGTGCTAAGATTTATAAAGAAAAGATGAAGATGTAGCATGATCAGAGGATTCTAACTAAAAATTTTGAGTCAGGGAAAGAAGTTTTGCTATATAATGCAAGGTAAAGATTATTTCTAGGAAAACTTAAGTCCAGGTAGATGTGTCCATTTGTTGTGATAAAAGTTTGTCCCTATGGAGCTGGGGATATCAAAGATTCTAAAACTGAGAAAATATTCAAAGTGAATGGTCACTGACTGAAATCCTATTTTATAAGGGATTACCATAAATTAAATGATCTTATGTTTTTTATTTTCATCATGAATTTTTAGCACATTGTGGATTTGATTGAAAATCACTATTCATGATGAAAATTTGGGAAACACCTATGGAAAATACATTGAAAAAATAATTTAAGCTTTTAGAAGTTGAGTTTAGTTATTTAGTATTGAATTTAGGATTTATTGTGAATTTTATGTGATTTTTAGAAATGACCCAAAAAATGAAGAGGAGCAAAGGGAAGTCCCACTTCGATTTAAGTAAGTTCGTTAGCTCAAAAGCTCAGGATAGATATACTAAAGCATTACAATCGAGAAAACTGTTTCCTGAGAGATGTTTCGAAAATTTGGGTGAAGGAGTCGAAGATTTAATAGTACGCTGACAGTGGGAACGATTTTGCTATTTTTCTAAGGTGGCTGTAATTTTTGTTGCTTGGGAGTCTTACACTAATCTCCCTGAAGTTGAAGAATATTAGATCATGGTATGAGGAAAATCAGTGCCTTTCTCCCCTAAGGTAATAAATCTATTTCACCAGCTGCCCCCTAATGTATTATGTTTTTATTCAAATTATAATCCAACTGAGGAGTTGGATGAGATCATATCTTCATTGATTATGGGAAGAGGACTATGGAAGATAAAAAATTAAAGAAGAGTCAATTTCTCTACTCAAAGTTAGACGACTTAATGAAGGAGTGACATTACTTTTTTTCAACTCGTCTGCTCCCAACCAATCACCTCAGTGAAGTTACAAGAGATAAAACTACTTTGGACTTATTGCATTAAGTAGTTGAAGACGATCGACATTGGATATTTGATCTATCAAACTATCATCAGTTCTTCTACAGTTGCCATTACTTGAGCTTTGGGTTTTGCATCCTTAATCTTTTTCTTATGTGAGCAAGCTGGTGTTAGATTTGATAGTTGGGAGGAGATATTGTAGCCTCTAAAGCCTATCATGAGCGTTAATGTGAAATCATATTCACATTATTCAATATTTGGTTGGAGAGAAGGATTTTCTAGAAGTTTAGGTGCTTCTACTTCTCATGCTTCTACCTCACGTGCATCCACATCATAAGGTTAGGCTTTTAGTTCTGATTTGCAGGCTCTTCTAATGAAAATTTTGTTAGATAACATCAATTATATTGTAGACAAGGTATTAAATTTAGAGAATTTTGTAGATCATATGGATGGTTATATGAAAAGGCACAGTGACTATGAAGAAAAATCTCACTCATCTTTGGAAAACCTTATCAGGGGTGACCAAAGAGTAATTTTTCCTTCATATGTACAATATCTTTCATATGAACCTACTGCTTTTTGGAATAGTGATGGTAGTGATGCTGATGAGGAGGATTAATCTGAAAAGTTTAGTTTTTAATTGTGAAATTTATATGATAAAGTTGCATTAAACTGTTAATTTATTTTGTGTTGTACTTATTTAGGCTACTACTATTGTTTGCGTTTTGTTCTGTTAGATACTGTTGTGATGTATTTATGTTATTATGAGCAGTTATATTTTATTTTTGTGGTAGTGATTGTGTTAACTGTGTTGTCTAGTGTATTTAGTTAGTTTTTGTTGAACTTAATCCTGAATATTAGGAAGGTTTTAAATATTACTAACTTTCACTTAAGAACTTCATGTTTAAAATTTTCAATTTACTACCAACTATTTTATTTATGTTGCAGTTGTGAATTTCTATTAATGTGTTTATTTGCTTCTATGTTATCCTCCACTGCATAGAAGTCTAATGAATCTCAATATGTTAGGCTAAGTTAAAATTTGATCAATTAATTTTTACACATATTTTTAATTTTTGTACTTGTATATTTAGGGTATGAAAATTCCTGTAAGCATGTTATTTTTAGTTTGCATTCCTCCCTATATATAAATATGATGCTAAAATGTTTTATCTTATTAAAAATTTAAGTTTGGGGGAGGGGGATGAAAAATAATTTTTAAAACTTGAATTTTATTTGTTCTCAAATGTGTCACAAATAAATTTTATTTTGATTTGGAAAAAATGATTATGTATATGAAGTTTTATTATTGAAGTAAAATTTTTAATATAGAAATGAGTAAGAGAATTTAGTTGAAACCTATAGTAATGAAGAAAAAAACATAAAGTTAAATTTTTTTTTTGTGGAAATGATAAATATTGTGTCACTATCTTTAGTAGGAGAAATTGTATTTAAAAAAAATATAGAAGAGTTAGACTTTTACTTTCATTACTTATATTTCTTTTATTAAAAATACATTTCAAAACTATTATTATATTTTTAAGTAAAGGATATATATCAGAACTTTGCTTTTGGAAAGGAGGAGTGTAATTCAAAATCATTAAAGACCTATCTAGATATAGTAATCCTCACCTGAAAAAGAAAAAGAAAAAAAAAGAAAAAGAAAAAGAAAATAAAGAAAAAGAAAAAGAAAAAGAGAAGAAAGTTGAAAAAGGAAGGAGAAGCTTGAGAATTAGTGCCTAATCAAAAATTGGTTCTACATCTGATCTTTTTAAAGTATAAGACTTGAGAAACTCTTAAGCTTAAAAATATAATATAATAAGTCTAATTATTCTTAATAATAATTTTTAGGTGGAGAAGATAGAATACATAAACTCTATATTTTGAGAAATTACAAATATTTCTGAACTAGATAGAAACTCATATTTTCAGACTTCACATTAAAGACTTCTAAACTCTAAGTTGGTCTCATGTGCTAAAGTTTTTTTCTAAATTGGACTACTACATTTCTAGATCAAAATTTTAGAATATCTTAAAGAAACTCATTTACATAATCTACTTATTTTTGTTTTGAAAGATTGGAGTGTCACTTGAGAATAAGTAACATTTTAAATTTTGGGGATTTTGATACACCTAAAATATATAGCATTTATGTACACATTTTTATACCTATTTTTGAGGATATTACGTTTTAATGGAAGGTTTTTATGCGTTTTTCTTTCAAGTACAATTAAATGGATGAAAATTGGTGAAAGGAGTGAAAAAGGATCAAATTTGGAGCAAAATGAAGACGGCGTGCAAAAGAACTATGGATCTTAAGTACCCAGAACTGGCGCTTAAGCACCCAGAACTGGTGCTTAAGCTCCAGGAAAATCGAGAAGGCTGTGCCTAAGCACCGCATACCTTGTGCATAAGTGACAGAGGTAGTTACATGATAATTCAATGAATTTGGACAAATTTTTGAAGGGGTGTTTGAAGCAACTCTTGGTGAAAACATGGGATATGGCTAATGAACACAAAAATACATTCAATTGGCTTTTGAAAGGAGGCAAGTCCTGGAAGATTCATTGAATGTGAACACATTTTGAAGAGACACCAAAGTACCTTTTGGAAAATTATAAAAGAAGACTTGGGTTGGATTGAAGAACTCTCTCTCTAAGGCCACTCCAGGCTCTCCTACACTCTGCCCCCATAGCCACACCACCGACGCCTCTCATAGATTAATTATGATATATTGTTAGAGAGAAGAAGAGAGGAGTTATAGTGCATGAGTAGAGAGTATTGTAAGAGAAATGAAGAGAAGAGATTCAAAGGAACTTTAAGAGTTTTATGGAGATAATTTGAGATAAGTTTTTATCTTCGTGACTACATTTGGTTTTAATTTAGGGTCCGTTTTGGGCAGCTTATTTAGTGCGGTGGCGTTTTGGCAGCAGTCTGTCTGGGTAAATTGCATTTTGGCAATTTATGCGTTTCCAAAATGCTGAAAAAAGTGTTTTCACACTGCACCTATCTAGGTGCGGTGGCAGCTTTCTAGCAGCGATCTATCTTTTCCAAAAAAAAAATTGTGATAGCCACCGCACCTAGCTTATAAGCAGGTTATTTTTAATCAGCTTATCAACAGATTATTTACTAAGCTGCAGCTGCCCCGAACACTCCCTTAGACTTCTTGTGTGTTTACATGATTTATATTTTTAAACTTAAGTGTGGTTGTGTTTTCTTCTTGAATTATGAGTAGTTTTATTTATCTTTTTTGTAAAATGATAAGTGATTAAGTGTTGGATGAAAGTTGTGCGAAGTATTAATCTTTAAGGGTAGATTAAGTTGTGATGATTTTAAATCTTATACTTCATTTACTTCTTGATTTGGCCAATTAAGATGTTAATATTTGTTGTGAGAACATTTAAGATCCGTGATGATATTGTCTTAGTCAACTAATGGTAAGAGTCACAAAAGATTGTAAGAATGAGAATATAATTCATATGGTTAAGTGCAAATAAATAAGGAAATAATCTTTGAAGGGTTTAGAGTTAGAGGACCTTAGAGTGACAGACTAAAGCCCTCAATTTGGTTTATATTTTTAGGCTTTGATGTGAAATGTTAGCCCCCAAGCAGAGGGAGAAGAGGGAACTCTAGAGTGAGAGCTAGTATCTTCTCTACCTATCCCGTCTTCAAGACTATTCAAACTTTAAATTAGCCAATATTCTTTATAGCATCTCTAGTAAAGGTAAAGAATACTTTTTCTATTATTTGGCACAACATAATTTGAATACTTCCACAACATAATTCATATACTTGTTACTGATTCATGATATGAAAAAAAGATATTTTTTTATATTGCCTTCATCTTACAAATATCTAGTTAAATAGTTAGCTGTTTACTTTATTTTCAATTAACAAAAATTACCAAAAATAATCAAACTTTGATTCTTGTTATAACATCTATAGTTTGGCATAAGAATATTTTGCAGAGTAGAATTTGTTTTCTAATTTCTCTTGACTTTTTTAAAGATTGAAATTCTACCAGTGGGTTTGATATTCTGGCTAATCAAAAAGTCTTATATTACTTGATAACGATACATATACTTGCAAATTATCCCATATTTAAATATAATAATTGCATTCTTATTTTCTTTGAAATGAAGTTTTTGGTGTCGTTGGAAAGTAAGAAATTTAAGTAAGGAAAAATTAAGAATATAACTGCATATATCATAGTATTGTCATAAAAGATCGGGATCACATACAAACCCCTATTGTATCGGCTAACTTATTTAAGCTAAACCCCACTATAATCCAAATGGTATGGAACAACTAGTTTGGGGGAACTTCATCTAAGGATCCAAACTTACACCTAGCTAGTTTTCTAGAATTATGTGCTACATTTATGTACGATGACATCTCAAATAATGCTATTAGACTTAAAATTTTTCCTTTTTCCTTAATGGATATAGCTAAAATGTATTAAACTCATTAACACCTTTCTCTATTAGAAATTGAGGAGAATTAGCTTAGATATTCCTAGCTAAGTACTTCCAACTTCAAAAACCGCTAATCTTAGAAATGATTACCTCATTTACTAAGTACGAAGGTTAGTCAATATACAAAGCTTGAGAATGATTTAAAGAACTCCTTAGGAAGTGTCCACATCACTCTTTGCCAGACTACTTGATTATTCAAAATTTTTACAATAGGTTAGTAGGATCCCTTAGATCTATCATTGACACTACTGCAGGTGGTTCATTAATGTCAAAAACATTTGATGAAGCATATTCTTTAATCAAAAAGATGACTATGAACAACCTTCAATAGCCATCTGAAAGTGTAAACCCTAAGAAAGTAGTCAGTGTTCATGATACTGATGTAATCTCTATTTTGGTTTCACAAGTTGCTGCAATATCTAGGAACTAAGATCAATTCAGAATGAACTTACTCAAACACCTCATATGAGCGAGGAAAAATCATTGGGACAAATGATTGATTCTCAATCACCTTCATATGATATTTTAATTGTAATTAATAATAGACCCAATAACCCATATTTTAATTATTATAAACCAAGTTGGAAGAACCACCCAAAATTTTTCTGAAATACAACATTAGGACCAACACCTGGGAAATATTAAGATAACCCTATAAAAATTATAATAATTAAGGTTAGCTTGATTATGGAAAGCACTAATTATAGACCTTCTTATCCTCTTAGCCTTAATGATAACCAACAATTGAAGAATAAAAAGTTGTCTATGGAAGAAGTAGAGTTACAAGTGGGGAATCCATTATAAAGTCAGAGTGCTACAATCAGAAATATTGAAAATCACCTGGGCCAAATTGCTACCTCCCTTAGCAATAGGCCTTAAAGAACTCTTCCTAGCGATATTGAGATAAACCCTAAAGAGACTAATAAAGAGAAAGTTAAAGCTATCAAACTAAAAGTGAAAGGGAAGTAAATGTCAGAATTCAAAAAGAGACTAAAGTTGAGAAAGAGAAAGTGGAAACTGAAAAACATGAAGAAATTATTCCTAAGGATATGGAAAAAACTATCTCTCCAACTAGGATCAATTTATAGAGACCACCACCTCCATTTTCTCAGAGACTTAGACAACATAAGTTGGATCAATTATTTTTGAAGTTTTTGAAAGATATTTAAGAAGCTTAAAATCAACATTCCTTTTGTTAAAGCATTGGAGCAAATGCTCAGTTATGTTAAGTTTATGGAGATATCTTAAATAAGAAAAGGAAATTTAGAGATCATGAGACCATTTCACTTTGTGAGGAGTGCATCACAATAATTCAAAAAAAGCTTCCTAAAAAACTTAATGGTCATGTTAGCTTTACTATTCCATGCGTAATAGGAGAAAGATTCTGTGAAAAGCTCTATGTGATTTAGGAGCTAGCATTAACCTCATTTTTCTTATCAATATTGAAAAGGTTTGGCTTAGGAAAGATTTCTCCCACAACTGTAACTCTTTAGTTTTCTGATCAGTCAATCAAATATCCAAAAGGAGGTATAAAAGTTGTATTATTGAAGGTGGATAAGCTTATCTTACCTATGGATTCTATTATTTTTATAGGAGTAAGATAAGGAAATACTATCATTTTAGAGAGACCTTTCCTCGCTACTGGATGAGCTATGATACATGTATAGAAGAGAGAGTTAACCATGAGAGTTAATGACCAAGACATTACATTAAACGTGTTAAAGTCAATGCATTATCCAACTAAGGAAAGAGAGGATGAGTGTTAAAGAATGGAGATTATAGATTATTTAATTAATAACCTATTTAAAGAAAGTTGTGGAGTTAAAACAAGACAATAGGAACTGGAGTATGAAAATGATGTTTATTTCTAAGATAAGCCTATTGAGATAATGAATGAGGATTTAAATTATGTTTAGGAAAGGTTTAAGCTTTTAGATGCTACAAAAAATAGTAAACCTCTCATTCCATTTATTGTGGAACCTCCTGAACTAGAGATGAAGGTACTTCTTATGCATTTAAAGTAAGCTTTTCTAGGAAACTCATCTACACTACATGTTATAATATCTTCAGATTTAACTCAAATTCAAGAAGAAAAATCAATTAAAACTTTGAGAAATTATAAGAAAGCCTTTGGATGAATGTTAGTAGACATTAAAGATATCAACCCTTTAATTTGTGTGCATAGAATTTTGATGGAAGATAATCATAAGCCTAGGGTAGATCCTCAAAGGAGATTAAATTTTATCGTGAAAGATGTTGTAAAGAAACATTAAAAGTGGTTAAATGTTGGAATCATCTGTCTTATTTCTGGCAGTGCTTGGGTTAGTTTGATATGCTGTGTTCTTGAAAAAAGGGGGTGTGACTGTAGCTTTAAATGAATAGAATGAATTAATTCCAATGAAACAAGTCACTAGGTAACAAATTTGTATTGATTATAGAAAATTAAATCTCACCATAAGGAGATATCACTATCCTCTACCTTTTCTGAACCAAATGTTGGATAGGCTAGCTGAGCATCAATATTTTTGTTTTTTGGATGGATATTCAATATACAACCAAATTATTATAGCTCCGAAGGATAAAAAAAAGACAATATTCACATATCTCTATGAAAGAATTACTTTTAGAAGAATGCCTTTTAGGTTATGTAATGCACCTGAAACTTTTCAAAAGTGAATGATGTCAATTTTCTGCGATATAATAGAGAAAGGAATTGGAGTTTTCATAGATGACTTTTCAATTTTTGGAACCTCCTTTGCTTCTTTTTTAGATCATTTAGCGAGAGTTTTAAAATGTTGTGAAGAAATAAATCTCGTTCGTAATTAAGGAAAAATGCTAAATTATGGGCGAAGGAGGAATTATTTTAGGGCATAAAATTTCTGAAAATAATATGGAAGTAGATCCAGCTAAAATACAAGTTATTGCTATACTACCTCCTCCTACTATATTGAGAGGAGTTAGGAGTTTTCTAGGACATATTGGTTTTTATAGGAGATATATTAAAGAATTTTAAAAAAATTCCAAGCCTTTATGTTATCTTTTAGAAAAAGATGCGATGTTTGATTTCAATTAGGAATGCCTATATGCCTTCAATTAATTAAAATAAAAATTATTCACCGCACCTATTATTGTTTCACCTGATTGGGGAAAACCATTTGAATTAATATGTGATGTGAGTGATTACGGTATTAGGGTAGTGTTAAGGAAAAAATATGATAAGATTTTTAAAGTTATATACTATGCCAATAAAACTCTTAATGAAGATCAGATAAATTCTACTTCTACTAAAATGGAATTATTGACAATAGTATATACTTTTGATAGATTTAGACCACACTTAATTGAAACAAAATGTATAGTTCATACTGATCATTCTACGATTAAATATCTTTTGTTGAAGAAAGATGCTAAACCAAGATTAGTTAGGTGGGTCATAGTGACGCAAGAATTTGATTTTGAGGTGATTGATAGAAAGGGATCTTATATTTAAATTGCTGATCATTTATAATGGCATGAGCAGGAAAATTATGGTATTTTTGATGAAATAAATGAAAATTTTCTTAATGAACAATTACATGTTATATCTAAGTTGTGTGTTCCATGGTTTGTTGACATTGTGAATTATATAAGAAGTGATTATGTACTTGTCAAATTAAAACAACAACAATGAAAAAAAATTATGTATGAAACCAAATCTTACTTTTGGGATGAACTTTAATTATATAAGAAATGTAAGGGTAAAGTTATTCAAAGATGTGTACAATTTGAAGAAACCTAAGAAATTATTCAAAAATATCATGATTCTAAGTTTAAGGGACATTTTGGAGTCGATAAAACTGCATTTAAGATCTTACAATATGAGTTTTATTGGCCTACTTTACTTGGGGATGTTATATTTTTGTAAAAACATATGATCGATGTCAACGTGTAGGCAATATTTCTAAAAGGAATGAAATACCACAAAATTTTAATTTATTGTTATGTATTATGTTTCTAAATGGATTGAAGCGGTTGCTTTACCCCACTGTGATGCTCATAGCATTTCAAAATTTTTAAAGAAAAATATTTTTAGATGATTTGGAATGTTAAGAGTAATCATTAATTATGGGGAAGTCATTTTAAGAAAATAAGAACATTAATTGAAAATTTTCAAATTAAACTTAGAATTGCCACAACGTATCATCCTCTGACCAGTGGTCTAGCAAAATTTTTCAATCATGAAATTAAAAGAATATTGGAAAAAATTGTAAATCCTAATAGAAAAGATTGGTTTGCTAGATTTGATAATATAGGACTGCATATAAAACTTCTATAGGAATGCCACCATATAGGCTCATATATGGAAAGGCGTGTCATTTGCTAGTAGAACTTGAGCATGAAGCATATTCAGCTATTAAAGAGTTTAACTATATTTTGAAAGATGCTGGCGAGAAATGATTATTGTAATTAAATGACCTCGAGAAAATTAAAAATGAATCTTTTGAGAATGCAAAAATTTATAAGAAAAATATTAAAATTTGGCATTATAATTGCATGTTTCGAGGAGGAGCCTCTGTGCTTCTTAAACACGAGTGACCCATCATAACTTTTTACATTAGAGGTTTTCTAGTTTGATAAGGTCATTAGAAGACTCCCAAACCCAGACAGGGTGTAATTTTTTGTGTCAGAGTGTTTCCAAGTACTTCACTCTCTCACCTTCCTCTCTCTTTCCTGAGGCATCCTTGCCACTTCGGCAGGTTAAGTCCCACCTCTTGGTGCTTTAGTCAAAAATCATAGGATAGAGTTTCTCCTCAAATTTTCAAGGGGAAAAATCTCCATACCATCATGAAATGGGCAAGCTACAAAGCTTTTCCCAATTTCTTGATGCCTCAAGGCTTTTGTGAAGTGAGCTATCTACAAAGCTTTTCTCATTTTTCAATATCCAACCCCCAAATTTCTCTAACAAAATTAGGTAAGCCAAAGTAAGGGGAGAAATGAACTCCATTCCTCTTCAAGCTACACAGCTGCACCAGCTAATGACAGTTGATTTCTTGTGATCCGGTGAAGTCTTAGAAGAAGCTCTCATAAAAAATGAGAAGCCATCCATGCCTCTTCAAGCTACAATACTATCACTATTCATCAATAATAAGGCACTCCGGTGAAGTTTCAGAACACCAGGGAATGAGGGTTGACTAGGCATTTTGGTGAAGTTAGTTAGTGACAAAAAAAAAACTACAAAGGGAGAGGGAGGGGGCTCTGCCTTAGGCTCTGCACATGAAGGATGTGATGATTAGCCGTGGAATGCCAGCAGGAGGCTCGCACATTGAAGAAGGCTTCACTAGTGGAAGGAGAAGACGACATATGAAAGTTTAATTTACAAAGAATTGAAGGCAATGCAAGGCTTGCATAGAATCCCAACATTAATTGCTTAACGTTATTATTCATAAAATACAACATCAAATTTTTGGCACTGTTGTAAAGTGGAGGCAACACTAAGGGATAGGAGTTTAAGAGAGAAGAGGGGGTGTATAAAGATTTTGATGGAAAAGTGAGAGAGTGAAGTACTTGGAGATTTTCTTCAAAGGTTGTAAGAGGGGAGGGAAAGTGAGAGATTTCTTCTTCATTACATTTCTAAGAGAGAATTGAGAGTGTTTATAAAGGAAGAAAGTGCTTAAAGAGAACTTCCAAGGATTTGCTTGAGAATGAGTGTGAGATACGTTGTGTCTTTTATTTCTTTATTTTGTAAACTTATTTTTATATATGAAATCCATATTTTATTGTTTCATTCTCATCTCATGAATTCNTTTTCTTCTAGGGTTGTAAGAGGAGAGGGAAGGTAAGAGATTTCTTCTTCATTACACTTCTAAGAGAGAATTAGGAGTGATTGTAAATAGAGAAAGGCTTTAAGAGAACTTCTAGGGATTTGCTTGGAAATGATTTGTGAGATAAGTTGTATTTTTATTTCTTTTATTTTGTAAACTTGTTTTTATATATGAAATCCAAGTTGTGTCTTTTATTTCTTTTATTTTGTAAACTTGTTTTTATATATGAAATCTGTGTTTAATCATATCCTTCTCATGAATTTTGAGTAGTCATTTTGTAAACTTATTTTTATATATGAAATCCGTGTTTTGTCGTATCCTTCTCATGAATTCTAAGTTTTCTTTATCCTTCTCCCTACTTTGAGATATGGTTTTGTGAAGAATTGATTTTATTTTATACTGTTTGAAATGTCAATATTTTTTATGATTTGAACTTNCATCTAGACACTTTGGAAGGTTCTTTTATGAAAGGATATGTCTCTTAGATCAAATGACACATCTTTTGAATTCAAAAGAGTTGAGTTTTGGTGAGAATTTTGGAGGGTATTATGAATTCCTTTTGAAAAGAGGCAGCCCTAAATAAAAGAGGAAGATTTCAAGGAGTTGAAGGGGGGGGGGACGAAAAGGACAAGAAAGTGGGGGTGGCGTGAAAGGCAACGAGAGAAGAAGAGTAGATATTCTTCTAGGGTTGAAAGAGGAGAGGGAAGGTGAGAGATTTCTTCTTCATTACGCTTCTAATAGAGAATTGAGTGTGTTTGTGCAGAGAGAAAGGCTTAGAGAGAACTTCTAGGGATTTGGCTTGGGAATGGATTTGTGAGATAAGTTGTATTTTTATTTCTTTTATTTTGTAAACTTGTTTTTATATATGAAATCCAAGTTGTGTCTTTTATTTCTTTTATTTTGTAAACTTGTTTTTATATATGAAATCTGTGTTTAATCATATCCTTCTCATGAATTTTGAGTAGTCAGTTGTATTTTTATTTCTTTTGTTTTGTAAACTTATTTTTATATATGAAATCCATGTTTTGTTGTATTCTTCTCATAAATTCTGAGTAGTCTTCTTTATTCTTCGCCCTACTTTGAGGTATGGTTTTATGAAGAATATATTTATTTTCTACAATTTTAAATGTTAATAATTTGTGATGATTTGAACTCGGATCTTCATTTACTTTTCGATCTGGCCAATCGAAATGTTAAAACTTGTTGGGAGACATATGTGCTTAAATTAGATATGATTTCTACAACTTAGGGAGAATCACATTTGATTTCATGGAAGAGTAGGTCATCTATGGGATTGGGTGTAAATAAATAAGAAAATATACTTTGTTGGATGCAGAATTAGATATTTTAAGGTGACAGATTAAAATCCCCAATTTGGTCCAATTAATTGGAAACTAATGCGAGATTGTTAGCCCTGAGGTGAGGGAGTAGTGGGAGCTCTGGAGTGACAGTTGATATCCTCCCAAACTAACCACGAAATTAGGGACCAAACTCTAGATTAGGCAATATTCTTTATAGCACTCGGAAGAGGGCAAAGAATATGATTACTCCTATTTAGCACAAAACAGTTTATATATATATTTTTAAATGATTTTGATTTCTTCATAATCCATTTACTCATTGTAAAGTGGAATGATGTTTGCTTAAATTTGAACTTCCATCATAACAAAAACTTTGTTTAATTTTCGTAATTTTATTTTTGAAAATTTAGTATTTAGTTCAGTTTAACTTCTGTAGTCTTACATCTGCATTTAAATTAGCATTCACTTGAGTAATTAATTTTTAAACTTCACAATTTACTTTAATTTTATTTTTATATTTTTAGATTCTAAAATAATTTTCATAATTTACTTTTAGGATTTTCCAACTTCCCTATGTGATCGATATCTAGGACTCCATTAGTACCCTTTATTACTTGAGTGATATGTGTACTTGTGTTGATTTTAAAGTAGATTTGAAAGTTTAAAAAGACTTTTAGAAGATAAATTATTTTCATAAAAAGTATTTTTGTAGGGATTATATTGCATATTTATTATATATCTGTCGTGTGTAATTTTTTAATAATGAAACAAATTTGTAAAATTCTCACACTAAATCTCCCCCCCCACATCAAATATCAACAGATTTTCTAGTTTGAATACAGTAGTTTAGAATAACACTCTTCTTGGTTACCTTACTGATTTTCATGGTGGGAAGTAATTTCGATGCAATAAAGAAATGTCATGCCTTAAGAGCAAGATTTAAGAATGATGAAAAAAAAAACTTAAATTTTCATCATCTCTGACCTCCCAATTTACATCTTCATCCGTAAGGTATTGATAGAGTCCATTCATATTATCTCTCATAGGGGTAAAATTTGTGTAGTGGTAGATATGCACATTTTCAATCATAAACATCTCATTTATTCTTGAAGAGTGAATTGCAAAAACCAGCCTCGCACATAGACAATTCCTCGGTTGATTCCATGAAGATTCACATAAAACTCTTTCATCACAGGGACAACTACGATGACATGGAGATTGGCGATCTAGTAACAACCATGAAATTTCATATCATTGATTTAGAAACTTCTTTACACGAGTATTCGATGCATTGTATACTCGTTTCATAAACCTCCTTTCTATGATTAGCCTCTTCTTCACAAGAACACGATCATGGAACTTATGCGCATTAAAAATGATAAAGTTTCTCTGGTTGAAAATTCCAAATTTAGCATAATTTTTCGAGTGGGATGCCATTAGAATTGAAAACTAGTGACCCTTCCCTCATTTTCCCCCTTTAAAATGAACTTTGTGATATGTTTTTGGGAGTTATAAAGAGAAGAACCCGCAAAAATCCACCAAAAATTCCCATTTGAAACATTTTAAGTCATTTTCATCACTGCGGTGCTTCATGCACCGATTCTGGCACATCATGCCCCAGTTCTCTGAAATTTGGCACATCATGTGCCAATCTAGTGCATCTTGCGCCAGTTCTAAAAATTTTTGCCATTTTGATTTCGATCCAATAAATTCTCAATTTTACCACACAATTAGGTAAATAAGATGTTTTTAGTTATTTTTCAATTTCAAATTTTCTCAAATACACGGAATCTATAGAAGCACACATATATTAATATACGTCAAATATTCTAAACAATAACATAGAAACAAAATAAACATGATAACTATGGGTTGCCTCGCACAAAGCCCTTGGTTTAATGTTGTTATAGTTTCTTAAGAAATTAGTCTTTGACCATCAAATTATGGTTTCAATATGTGCCCATTCACTTTAAACATCATTACAGTCTTGGGATCTTCAATATTAACAGCTTCATAGGGATAGAATTTAACAATTCTGAATGGCCCTTTCCACCTAGACTTCAGTTTTCTAGGAAATAATTTCAATCTTGTATTGTATAATAAAACTTCATATCCATACTCAAATTCTTTTTTTATTATCTTCCGATCATATCATTATTTCATTTCTTCCTTATAAATCCAAGCATTGTCATAAGATTCATTCCTAATTTCTTTAAGCTCATTCAATTGCAGTAATCTTTTCTCACCAGCATCTTTCAAATTAAAATTGAATTCCTTAATAGGCCAATAAGCTTTATACTCCAAGTTTACTGGTAAGTGATAAGTCTTCCCAAAAATTAATCTATACGGAGACATTCCTATAGGTGTCTTATAAGCCGTCATGTATGCCCATTATGCAGTATCTAATCTAGCAGACCAATCCATTTTATTAGGATTCACACTTTTTTCCAAGTTTTTTTTAATTTCACGATTAGATACTTTTATCAAACCACTAGTCTGGGGATGATAAGCAGTTGCAATTTGACGCATTATATTATATTTTTCCACCAGTCTTGCAATTGCTGCATTCCTAAAATGAGATCGTCCATTGGTAATGACTACTCTCGGCATTTCATATATTGTAAAAATATTTTTAATTAAAAATTTTGAAATACTCAAAGCATCACATCGAGGTAAATTGATTGCTTCTATCCATTTTGAAACATAATCCACTGCAATCAAAATATAAAAATTTCCAAATAAAGGTATAAATGGTCCCATAAAATCTAATCCTCATGCATAAAAAATTTCAATTTTCAAATTAAAATTTAAAGGCATTTCATTTCTTTTTTAAATATTACCTACTCTCTCACACCGATCACATGTTTATATATATATATATATATATATAGATATATATTAACATCTCTAAATAGAGTAGGCCAACAAAATTCAGATTGCAAAATTTTATGAACAATTCTATCATTCCCAAAATGACCTCTAAATTCAGAATTATGACATTTTTGGATAATTTCATGAATTTCTTTGTAAGGTACACTTCTTCTCATTACTAAATATTTGCATTGCTTATACAAATAAGGGTCATCCCAAAATAAGATTTTGCATATTGAATGAATTTCTTTTTCGTTGTTTTTTTAGTCTATGTGGTAAAATTCCACTAACAATATAATTTACAATATTAGCATACCATGATACTCCCTATCCTTTTACAGCATAAAGTTGTTCATCAGGAAAAGTTTCATTAATTTCTTTTTCTAAATCAAGAATTTCTTCTTGTTAAAGCTTAGATAGATAATCTGTAATTTGATTATCAGTTCCTTTTCTATCGACTACTACAAAATCAAACTCTTGCATCAGAATTACCCATCTAATTAATTTTGGTTTCACATCCTTCTTTTGCATTAAATTTTTAATAGCCAAGTGGTCAGTATGCACAACGCATTTAGCTCCAATCATATATGAGCTAAACTTATCAAAAGCATAAACAATTGCTAAGAACTCTCTTTCAGTAGTGGTATAGTTAATTCGAGCATTAAGAGTCTTACTAGCATAGTATATGATTTTAAAAATCTTATCATATTTTTGCCCTAATACTACTCCAATTGCATAATCACTAGCATCACACATTAATTCAAAATGTTTCTCCCAATCAAGTGAAATAATTATAAAAGCAGTGATCAATTCTTCCTTTAAAGCTTCAAAAGCGTTAAGGCAATCTTGGTTAAAGTCAAATTTTGTTTCTTTCTCCAAAATTTGGCATAAAGGCTTTGTAATTTTTGAAAAATCTTTAATATATCGCATGTAATATCCAACATGTCCTAAAAAGCTCCTAACTCCTCTTATAGTTGTAGGTGGAGGTGGGTTTGATATAAGCTGAATTTTTGCATGATCTACTTCCATGTTACTTAATGAAATTTTATGCCCATGCACAATTCCTCCTGCAACCATAAATTGACATTTTTCCTAGTTTAATATGATATTAGTCTTTTCACATCATTATAGAACTTTCTCTAAATGATTTAGACATATTTCAAATGAAGTTCCAAATACAGAAAAATCGTCCATAAAGACCTCAATCCCTTTTTCAATTAAATCACTAAAAATTGACATCATACATCTTTGAAATGTTGCAGGTGTCTTACATAATCTAAAGGGAATTCGTTGAAAAGTAGAAGTTTCATAAGGACTAGTAAATGTTATTTTATTTTGATCCTCTAGAGAAATAGGTATTTGATGATAATCGGTATATCCATCTCTAAAACAAAAATATTTGTGCCCTGCTAGCCTATCCAACATTTGGTCCAAAAATAATAAAGGGAAATGATCCTTTCTGGTGGATAAATTTATTTTTTTATAATCTATGCAGATTCTTCATCCAGTGACTTGGCTTGTTAGTATTAATACATTATTCTAATTTGTCACTACAGTCACACCTGCTTTCTTTGGAATACAGTGAATTGGAATCACCAAAGCACAGTCTAAAATAGGATATGTTATTCCAGCATCTAACCATTTTAAAATCTCTTTCTTAACAACTTCTTTCATCATAGGATTCATTCTACTTTGAGGATCAACTCTTGGTTCACATTGATCATTCAATAAAATTTTATACATACAAATTGAAGGATTGATTCCTTTAATATCAGCTAACGTTCATCCAAAGGCTTTTTTATATCTTCTCAAAGTTTCCAACAACTGTTGTTTTGGCTTATCAGTTAATTCTGATGATACTATAATAGGTAATGTAGAGAAATCTCCTAAAAATGCTTACTTCAAATGTGTAGGAAGTGATTTCAATTCTAGTTCAGGTGGTTTCTCACTAGATGAAATCAAATTCTTATTACTTCTTGTAGGGTCTAACATTTCAATTTTTTTCTTTATATAATCCAAATTTTCTTTACTCACTTCCATAAATTCATCTTGAATGTTATCCTTGTCTTGATATTCCAAATATTCTTTTTTAAATTCTTTTTTGAATGTCTTCTTGAAATATGCATGGACTAAATATTAGTTAATATCCATTTTGAAGCATTCAATCTCTTGCTCTTTTGTAGGGTATCTCATTGATTTTGCAATATTAAATGCAACCTCTTGATCACTAACTCTCATAGCTAGTTCTTCTTTCTGCACATCTATCAAAGCTCTTCTAGTGTCAAGGAATGGTCTTCCTAAAATGATAGGAATATCTTTATCTTCCTTCATATCTAATGCAATAAAATCCACAAGATAAATAAATTTATCAATTTTTACCAAAACATCTTTTATAACTCCTTTGGGATAGGTAATCGAACGATTAGCTAACTGAAGAGTTACAATTATCGGTGAAATCGCTCTTAAACCCAACCTTCTAAAAATTGATAAAGGCATAAGATTAATACTGGCCCCTAAATCACATAAAGCTTTCCCAAAAATTCTTTCACCAATAGTACAAGGAAAAGTCAAACTTCCAGGATCTTTAAGTTTTTTAGAAAGCTTCTTCTAAATTATAGCACTACACTCTTTATTGAGTGTAACAATCTCATTATCTACAAACTTCCTTTTCTTATTAAGTACATCCATCATAAACTTCACATAGCTTGGCATTTGTTTCAAGGCTTCAACAAATGGAATGTTTATCGTCAATTTCCTCAATATCTCCAAAAATTTTGAAAATTGGTTATCTTTATATTTCTGCTCCAATCTTTGAGGAATTGGAGGTGGTGGTCCTTCTACGGTGATATTCATTGTTTTAGTAGGACATTTTGACTTAAAATGAGAATCTTCACCATATTTTTTTTTTCAGCTTATCTTTCTCAACTTGAACTTCCACTATTTTTAAACTCTATTTTCCAATTATTTTCTACTTCTCAGTTGAATAGCCTCAATTTGCTCTTTGTTTTGATTTTTAGGATTTAATTCAACATTACTAGACAACGTTCCTGAGTGTCTATTGTTAAGTGCAGTAGCAATACATCCCAATTGATTTTCCAAGTTTCTAATTACAGTTCCTTGACTTTGTCATTGGCTTCCCATTTGTAATATCAATTCTTCCATTGATAACTTTTCCTCCTTAATCTGCAAATTATTAAAACCTAGAGGATAATAAGGTTTATACAAGTTGGATTTCCTTGATTGTTGGATTTTTTCAATGGGTTCACAGTGTTGTTTCCCCGTTGCGGATTTGTAACATAAGAGTTATTATTACTCCAACTAAAATTTGAGTGATTCCTCCAACCAGAATTACAATAATTGGCATAAGGATTATTAGAATGATTATTTATTGCATTCAAGGTCTCAAAAAAAGATTGAGATTTTATCATTTGTCCCAATGAGTTTTCCTCAAGTACAGGTGATATCTAAGAATAATTCATTCCATATTGATCTATCTTCTTTGATAATCAGCTATTTGGGCAGCTAACATAGATATTGCATCAGAATCATGAATACTAGCTACTCTTTTTGTATTTACCCTTTCAGAGGGCCATTGAAAATTATTAGTAGCCATCTCTTCAATTAAAGAATATGCTTCATTGAATGGTTTTGACATTAATGATCCACCAGCAGCAGCGTCAATTATCGATCTAAGAGATCCAGCCAATTCATTATAAAAAGTTTAAATTATTATCCAATCTGGCAATGCATGGTGTGGACACTTCCTAAGAAGATCTTTAAATGTTTCCCTGGCTTCACAAGTTGATTCTCCTTCAAATTGACAAAAAGATGTAATATCTTTTCTAAGCGTAGCAGTTTTTGAAAGTGGAAAATATTTAGATAAAAATTTTTGTGATTAGTCTCCCCAAGTTCTGATAGATTGAGGTGCTAACAAGTTTAATCATATCTTAGATTTATCCCTTAGTGAAAAAGGAAAAATTCTAAGTCTGACGACATCATTCAACACACCATCATATTTAGAAGTAGCACACAATTCTAGAAAACTAGCAAGGTGTAGATTAGAATCTTCAGTTGGTATTCCCCCAAACTGATTGTTTTGTACCATTTGGATAATAGCAGGTTTAAGCTCAAACAAATTTGCAGTTACAACGGGGTTTTGTATACTTAAATGAATTTCATCTATAGTAGGATTAACATAATCTCTAAACGTCTCTGATAATGTTCATTTTCATTTCCAACATTACTCACGTTGCAAGTCATTTTGTTAATACAATATATCTCTTTTTGTTGTTTTCAATTTTTTCTAAGAGTTCTTTAGAACTCAGAATCTTAAGGCACTAAATCTTAAGATCTTACACTACATATAAACAAACACAATAAGTAATTAAAATAAGCAAACACACTAAAATATAAAAATATTCAAACTAAACTACAAAAACTCTTTTTGTTTTTAAATAAAAATAATTCAAATTATAAAATAACTTACTACAACTTTCCATTACTTCCCAGGCAAAAGTGCCAAAAACTTGATGCGAGTTGATTTAGTGCATTAATTTTACAAATATCTTTCAGTATTACAAAATACACACGACAAGATAATCCCAACAAAAATAACTTTAATGAAAATAGTTTTATCTTTTATAACTCTTTAAACTGTAAAATCTCATAAAAATAACACAAGTACACGTATTGCTCAAGTAATAAAGAGCTCTAATGGAGTCCTAGATATCAATACCACAGAGAAGTTAGAAATGCCTATTAGTAAATTCTTAAAATTATAATGTGAACTACAATTTTAAACTACAAAAGTGAAGTGTTAGATTTAAATATAAATTAATAGAGTGAATACTAAATAAAACACAGTAAAAGGACAAATTTAATTAAACTGATTGCTAAACTTTCAAAAGTAAAGTGACGAAAACTAAAAAAAGTTTTTGTGATGAAGAGTTCAAATTTAAGAAAGCATCATTCGCCCTTTACAATGACTATATAGATTGTGAAGAAATTAAAATTATTTGAATATATATATATATATATATATATATATATATATA